>JAOTOL010000918.1:0-167394 GCA_034440575.1 Imbricaverruca yamaguchii
CAGACTGCAGTATGGAGCAGGACAAACTGGCATTGATGGAGACAACTCGGAGCATCAGACCGAAGCCAAACTCGGCGGCCGTCTGACCATGACCATGTCGTGTCACAGCAGGCCACCTGGTCAGACGAGCCGTCCGCGACTCACACTTTTCTGTGTCGCACCTCTGATGACCCTCAACGGAGGCGTGGTGGCAACGAACGGACGAAATCGGAGCAGAACGGCAGCATAGCGCTGCTGCACAGAGACTACATAAAGCTTTGCCGGCTGTGCAGAAGCGTGGCGGAACGGACTTTCGACTGAGTAGGCCCTCTCCGAGGGGACACCTTCGCTCTTGTCAATCATTCGCGAGCTCGTCCGGATACCATGTGTAGTGTTGCAAGTCTCCAGCTGTTCTCACGCTGTTGCCACCGTAGAGCCTCCCACGAGCTGGTCTTTCAAACGACACAATCAGGTGCGCGCAATAGAAGGAGCTCGCTGTAACTCCCAGTGCGATACAAGGAGTGTGCTGTAACTCACCGTGCGATACCAGGAGTGTACTGCAACTTCCCATGCAATACAATGAATGTGCTGTAACTCTCCGTGAAATACAAGGAGTGTGCTGTAACTCCCGTGCAATACAAGGAGGGTATTGTAACTCCAGTGCAATACAAGGAGTGTGCTGTAACTCCAGTGCAATACAAGGAGTGTGCTGTAACTCACCGTGCAATACAAGGAGGGTGCTGTAACTCCCCGTACAATACAATGAGTATGCTGTCTGCGAGTATTGCAATTTTGGCCGGAAGGTTGTAGGTGATGACTAAATTTAGACCTAGAATAAAGAGAAGGGGCTGAGGACGGAACCTTGCATCAAGCCGCTTGTGGGGAATTTAACGTCTGAAGTATGGTGTCCAATTTTAACTTCAAATGAGCGGTTTAGGAGACAGAAATGAAGATAGTTTAGTAGTATCCCGGAGGCGCGGGCGGGCCCGTGGGGCCTCACGCGGGTCAAGTGGCAGGTCGCCTCGGGCTGGGGACCTGGGTTTCCCAGTGCCTGCCGGGCCTGCCGGCCGGGGTCAAGGGGTGGGCGATGCTGGATCCCGGTCGGGGTGGTGAGTCTCTCTCTCTCGGCCGGGCGAAGGCGCCGCCTGCCCCGTATAACTCCGCGGGCGTATGATGACCTCCCGCTTGCGGGGCTCAGGCATCCCCCAGTAGGGCCCCCTGTGGGGTGGGGCGTCGCGTGGAACTGAAGCCAAATCACTTTCATGGATACACATAACGCACAACCCCTTCCTGGCTCCTCACATGAGGATCAGACTACCCGCTCCCACGGTGCAAGCCGAGGATCAAACGCGATCACAATACTCGGCACACATTCGGACAGCAACCATAACAGGAACGAACACTTTCGACGTACGAGTGCCTTCTCTACGCCAAAATATTTTACTCCGCGGATCTTAATTTTAAAATCTAGCGACCCAGAGAAAAAGCTGTCTTCCCTTTCCCAGTTCCAACGGAAGCGAGGATGTGACCGTCTTGGGACTATCATACGCTGCGAAAAATTACGGGATGAGGGAATAAAAGTCGAATTCCGAAACGAAGAAGACGCAAGGAGGGTCTTAAATGTAAGCATATTCACCTACAGTATCCGTACGTCTGATGGAATGAGGGACATTGTGATCCCAATAAAAGTTGAACCCCACAACACCAAGACCTCCTGCAAAGGAGTAATCAATTGTTTCGACCTGAGGGACGTCTCTGAGGCCGAAATAGTTGACGGATTAGCTGAGTATGGTGTCGTGCAAGCGCAGAGAATGAAGGTGACAAGGGGAAAGGAGCTTCACGGAACTGACAACATTATCCTCACTTTCGGTTGTACTGACCTGCCACCCGCAGTGTCAGGAGGGTATATCCGAGTGAAAGTTCGCGGGTTCATCCCAAACCCAATGCGGTGTTTCAGGTGTCAGCGGTATGGCCACACCACCCAGTATTGCCGAAGTCGCCCAACATGTGGCCGATGTGGGTCAACAGAACACACCATCGACAAGTGCGACTCTCACGACTTATGGTGTGTTAGCTGCGGGACGGGACAGGCGCCCCATACGACCTTGGACCGATCTTGCCCAGCCTACATGAGAGAGAAAGAGATGTTATCATTGAAAAGCACCAGGAACATCTCCTTCCAGCAAGCCAGAGAGGCGTACGAGGAAAGCCATCCTAAAGTGACGTACGTAGAGACGACACGCAACACCTTAGCCACCGTTGCACAGCAGCAACCTCCCAGTGCTGTCCAACTTCTTGCCCACACTGTTAATATGAGTAGGTAGTACACACTGTTACGGGCGCTAAATGACCTATACTGGTCGATGCGCCCAAAAACCCAAATTACCATCATCATCATCTTCTGGATTCTGAATGATTTTTGGCTGGGTTCCCAAGTTCCATAATTTAGCCGAGGACGCTATGGGTGAGGTGCCACGACTCCCTTGACGCAATTTCGTGCTCCATCGACGCTGTCCCTGGCCCCATCGGACAATCTAATGCATGTCCTCCCTTCCAATGAATTCCATACATCGATAACGCTGATGCCGACTACGATTCTGAAGGATTCTGAAAAGGGGACCCAGGTTGCTTTTTTTAAGTTCCACCAGCCTGGCTGGGGATTGGGTGGGCCAGTGGTAGAGATTTGGTGGAAGGAAATGATGATGGGTGCGTGGTCGCCAAAGTGTGGATCGGAGTCGTATGTCCAGTATAGTGTGAGGGCTATATGAGGAAGCGAGTGTGACGTCTGGGGTCGTGGGGAGGTGGGAGCTGATTGGTACGAGATAGGTTGGTGAGCCGGTGTTGAGTATTGTGAGATTATGTTGTGTGCTGCATGACCTCAGCAGTCGATGCGCCCCTAAACCCACCAGATTATGTTGTGTAGCTACGGTGATGAGTGTGTGTGCTCGGTGATCGGGTTGTGTTGTGCGGGTGTCCCATGGGGGGTGGTGCGAATTGAAGTCTCTGGTGAGAATGACAGGTGTGGGAATTTGGTCTAGTGCTTTATTTAATTCCGAGAGGGTTTCTGTGTGTCGCGAGGGGGATCGTAAATGTTGATGAGTGTGTAAGCTATGTTGTGGACATGTATTTAAGTTAGTAGGATGTATACTGTGGTGTTGAATTGTATCAGGCGGTGAGGGGTCGCCTGATACAATTCAACACCACAGCACAGGTACATTTAACTAGGCACAAATGCCATACATACATTTGCGCTTGCATACATTTATGCATGCGTACCTTTGCGTCTACGTACATTTGGCTAGGTGCAAATGCCATATGTACATTTGCGGTAACGTACAATTGCTAACGTACCACTGCCATATGCACATTTGCTCTTACGTATATCTGTCATCAGTACATTTGTCATACAGATTTTTTGCGGTTTCGTATGTCTGAGTTTGCGTACATCTGTCATACGTACTTTTGCGCTTACGCCCACATCTGCATACGTACATTTGTGTGCTTACTTTACGTACTGTACTTACTTTACATACTGTACTTACTTTATATACTGCACTTGCTTTACTACTTGCTACATACTTACTACGTGCTTACTTTACATACTTTTACGCTTACGTACTTTTGCGCCTACGGAAATTTGCGCAAACCCACATTTGCGCTTGCATACATTTCCAATGATGTACCTTTACGCATACATACATTTGTGCTTACGTATATTTGCGGTTACGTACCTTTGCGCTTACGTACAATTGTTGCATACGTGCTTTTGCGCATACGTAAATTTGCGTTTAAGTACTTTTGCGCTTATGTACTCGTGCGCACACGTACATTTACCCTTAATTCTACCTACATTGACACTTTTCCCATCTTCCCATATTGCCCCATCGCACCACTTAACAAGAAGTTCCATGCAATTCTTTAGGCACACAATACTGAGCTCGGTACCCATAGAGCCATCGTCAGAATGGCTCTAATCATGGGAGTTGGCTATCCCTTCGTAGGGTGTTGGCTATTGTTGGCTCGGTTCCCAAGTTCCATAACTTAGCTGAGGCCGTTATGGGTGAGCTGCCTTGACTCTCTTGACGGCATCTCGTGCTCCATCGACGTTGTCCCTGGCTCCATCGGACAATCTAATGTATGTCCTCCCTTCCAATGAATTACATACATCGATAGCTCTGATGCCAACTCCGAGCTGGCTTAACTGGTTATATCCACGATCTATAGGGTGGAGATATTCGCCATTCACTATTAAAACCACCATTATCAGAGAATATATCACAGACATCATCATGAAATATCAGATAAAATATAATGTAAAAATATCACAAGATCACCATTAAAATCACAAAAGTTGGTTTTTAATGGTGAAAGGTGGAGATATTCACCACCTTTCACCATTAAAAACCAACCTTTCTGTTCGGACCTGCCTTCAACGCCCAGTAAGCCAGACCAGCTACTTCATCAGAAAGACACGAATAAGCCGAGGTTGGTGTTCGTCCCAGATCGCAGGGGCGTCTACAGTGCTGGTGATCGCGAGAGCGTCCGCGGCGATAGACCACGATTTGGCTCGTGATTAAGTTCGTGTGCGACGAAACGCACCGGGCCGACCGTGGGCGACTGATGACCGGCCGTGGGCGACTGATGGCCAGCCGTGGGCGACTGATGGCCAGCCGTGGGCGACTGATGGCCAGCTGTGGGCGACTGGTGGCCAGCCGTGGGCGACTGACGGCCAGCCGTGGGCGACTGAGGGCTAACCGTGGGCGACTGATGGCCAGCCGTGGGAGACTGACGGCCAGCCGTGGGCGACTGAGGGCCAGTCGTGTTGGACTCCAGTGTCCAGACTCGCAGGCGGCTGACAGGATCCCGCCAAACACCGCGTACGTGCTCGCCGGCGGCGGCGCGGCGCGGCGCACGCACGACCGCGCCGCCGCCGCCGACAGCCGAGTCTTATTCGGCGCTAGGTCGGTTTGGCTGAGAGGCATGACGCATAGCGACGCCAAATCCACGGTGTCGATGGGTCAGCGCGCCCAGCCGGCCGCCGCCGGAGTCTCAACGACGCTCCTCAGGACGCTGACGTATCGACCGACCGACCGACCGACCGACCGACCGACCGACCTACCGACCGACCGACCGACCGACCGACCGACCGACCGACCCGTGCCGTGCCGTGCCGTGCCGTGCCGTGCCGTGCCGTGCCGTGCCGTGCCGTGCCGTGCCGTGCCGTGCCGTGCCGTGCCGTGCCGTGCCGTGCAGTGCCGTGCCGTTCGGTGACAGGTCGTCATGTGATGGTGGGGTCACGGACGCCGCGCCCCATCCCCTTCGCGTGCGCCGCGTCACACGCCGCAAATAGTTGTGACGTGGACGTCGAACCTGGCGGCCGTGGACGTGGTGCACCCGTAGTGGACATGACCGCTGTCCATGGAGCCAGTACCCGGCAGCCGTGGACGTGGTGCACAGGGGTGGACATGACCGCTGTCCACTGCCCATTCATGGAACCAATGCTGATAACGTCCGCCTAAAAATATATGCATGACAGAGACAGGATGCTGGGGGTGGGGGGGTAGGGGATGGGGGTACCTTCCTCGTCACCCACCTTTACGAGGAGATGCAGCCAGGCCGTCAGTTTGTTTTCAAGTTGCATACTGCAGCGTCCGATGGTCCCAGTCTACATGTGGGGAGTTCGCATTCACCGTTGTATACAGCTTGCTGACATTGAGTGGGTGGCGACATGAAGCCTACAGCTCCGTTAAGCTCACATATGCATCAATGGTAACTAGACATTGAACCCACCGCTTGAACAAACCCAGTGATTGGAATCCACATCGTTGTCAGGGCTACTAAGCATGGAATAATACCCAGCTAATCAGCAATCAATCGCCAGACACTGGCATGAGCAGCATTATGGGAACAACAAAGCATTCGAGGCTTAAGTACTCTCTTCGCCAAAATCATCAACCTGACATCACGCTACATGTTGCATTGTGATGAGGCACTTCTGGACCAGGGAAAATACCTGATGTTCAACATGCTGAATAATTCCATCATCTCGAACATCTTCGAAGGTTTGGACGCAATGAGAAGCGGGCGACGGGGTCAACGGACAGGATGCCAGAAGCCCCAGACACCCTCGTGGCCCGCCGTCGACCGCCGCCGATGCCAAGAGCAACCTCGTGAAGTGAGGGGATGTCAGCCGAACGCTCTGCCTGCGCGGGAATGCGTCGCGCGGCCACCTGTCGGCCGGCTGCCCAACTACCGCGACCACGGAGCCCGGCTGAACCTTCCACCATCGGCGCTCCCGGCCGGCAACTACTAATCTTATCTGAGACTGGCCGCAGGTAATCCGGCCGGCCCCGGCGGTGGGCTACATCGCGGCCCCCTCCCCAACACCCCCAGCTCATCCCCTCACCCCGCTCGGCGGCTGGCTGCTGAAGCGAAGGTCGCCGCCGGCTTCCACGGCAACCACCGTTCGGCGAACCACCTCCACGCCGGATAAATGAAACGCCCCTCTGCATCTTTGCCGAGCGTGTCGCAAGTCAAGCGCGCTCAAGTGCTGTGACAGTGGTGGAGTTTTCCTCCGAATCCACGCCTGTGAAGGCTCTAAAACACGAACAATCGTTGACGGTAGAATGGCTTTTCCTTGGATCTCTCCTCGGGATATTGCTGCATTCACAATGCGTCAGCGGAGTGAAGCAGACGACCAAATAGAGTCAGAATAGCCATGAGTTGTGTTATATTTGCGTGGATATATGCGCATACACTGCATCCAATATGCTTAAAATTCACTTGAAAAAGCACTATGTTTTGTTTGCGTTCCCGCCCATGGTCACTGGTGCACTGGGATGGCCATTCTGTGCCTGACAGGGCCGAATTCAAGATGTTGATCTAGGAGTACTTGTGGAAGGTGTGCTATTTCTCCGGATGTTCTCTGCATGTTCTCAGGAACCCGCTTCTTCCACCTTGAGGTGCGTCAGCGGCTAACAAACTCGTTGAGCGGGGGAACGTGCACCCGACACCATCTCACGGCCCGCCGGCGCCACCGTCTGACCGCTGTGTGGTGTGGGCGACTCGGGTCACCTTCTGGCTCGACACCATCTCACGGCCAGCCGGCCCCACTGTCTGACCGCTGTGTGGTGTGGGCGACTCGGGTCACCTTCTGGCTCGACACCATCTCACGGCCAGCCGGCCCCACTGTCTGACCGCTGTGTGGTGTGGGCGACTCGGGTCACCTTCTGGCTCGACACCATCTCACGGCCAGCCGGCCCCACTGTCTGACCGCTGTGTGGTGTGGGCGACTCGGGTCACCTTCTGGCTCGACACCATCTCACGGCCCGCCGCCCGTCTACGCTTTGTGGGGGGTCACCTCCTGGCTCGACACCCTCCCACGGCTGGTCGGGCGATGTCGGGCCACCGGCGGAAGTCTGGATCGATGGGGCCCATCCAGCGAGCTGCGACCGATCACGACACCACCGGAGGACACAAAAGCACGCACCTCAGGACGTGCGCCCAACAACTGCCAGGAGAGGAGTACCGAACAACCGCCCAGAGCCTGTACCGAACAACTGTCTAGGAACGTGAACCGAGCAACCACCCATGGACTGTACCGAACAACCGCCCAGAGACTGTACCGAACAACTGTCTAGGAACGTGAACCGAGCAACCACCCGTGGACTGTACCGAACAACCGCCCAGAGACTGTACCGAACAACTGTCTAGGAACGTGAACCGAGCAACCACCCATGGACTGTACCGAACAACCGCCCAGTTGCTGTACCGTTGTCTGGATATTGCCCATCATATAAACTTCGCATTAAATCCTCCCCAGCACAATCCATGCTTCATGGTCAGACTGCTTGCTGTGCAACCAGTTGCTGTACCGATGTCGTCTTCATACCACACTCCTTGATATTATGGGAATCTAATGTTAACTGTAAAGTACCAAACACACTGACTCATTAGTGAACGCATTCACAGCAAAAAAAAACAAACAAAAAAACACAACCTTGGAACTGCATCATACATTAGATAAATTGAGAAGAACCAAAGCATCAGCAACATAATTATTTCCAATTAGTTACTACCATCACCATTCAAAGATTTGCTTAAAGACTTCGGTTCATGCAAAGTGAATGGTACTCTTGGAACACTTTCGCCCATATAATTTTAAGTAATAGAGAAACGACGTAATGTGCTTTAATGTAAGCGTATTTGTATAATATAATTCACGAAAGTGTATTTAAAACATATCACTCCAAAATGTTTTACCAATGCAGACTTAAATGACAGAACACGATTCATTTTGGGGTCGTCCATCGTTTCACAGACCACGTCTTGCTTGCTGGATCTTCTGAGTTCTGACGTTGGAAAATTCTGAACCTGTGCCAACCCAATCCTTCAGGATGTTATTAGTGCGCTATTAACGTCCAAACAATAACAACCCCATCCAAAGCTTGGACCATGTGTGATTTTAATCGGTATGTTAAGTCATGAGATAAAGGGACGGGAAACTTCACTCCATGAAGTTGAATGTAGCTCCCAAAAATGGTGATTTGCAAATATACATGAACTCAAAGCATACCTAAGCAACTTCAATATATATACAGACAACCATATATCATGACAGAACTGTCCATAGGCGTCACCGTATATAATTGTATTACGTTACCATCTTCTTTTGAGGCATCCTTGTTTAATGATTGCAATACGTTTTCATCGCAAGGTGAGATTAGGACCTGATGATCTTCGCCTTAATTGCTGTTTAGTGTACTTACTAATGGTTGCCTGGAATCTTGCACACTCGCAACCAAGCGCAAATTCGCATTCTGAGTTAAAGAAGTGCGTGAGAAACCTATCTATGTACTCGTGATACTGGTGCTTTGCTTCCTCGAAATCCAGCCTGACTCGCTAGTCCTACGCGGTCAGTGTGTGGCTGATCCCCGGCCCAGAAAGTCAGCAACGTTTCCGTCCAGCGGACTGAATCGAGCACGCAATGTCTGCTTGTCTGGCAATGCTACTCATTGCTAATGCTACTTATATGGCTGAAAGCAAAGCACACATAATGAATGCATGTGTACCCCGTGCTATTTTCCCACTGCGGTGCTTCTGCGCTATGTCCGCGCCGATCGCCCTGATTGCTCGGAGCATGATGTTCACTCCTCCGACAACCCATACCATATTTCCGTCGTAGCTTTGCTCTTAAGTTGATCACAAACATAGGCATGTTCGTCGTACGACAGCCGACTTCCTGCTGCCTGACGACGACGCCATCATCTAACCTGTGCAAACACCCGAATGTGCAGTGACAAGACGACCGTAAAAATGGAGCACCCGCACCGGCAACCCAAGAGCGCTCGAGAGCCACTCAAAGCGGCCCAAGCATATCGCTCCTGCACGGAAGCGGAGCATCTACCGATGGGACGCGCCGCGCCGCCCAGAATTGTCCACACATTCGGCACGGACGTGGAGCCAACTACTCGCGCACCACGAGGCGCAGTCCCCATGTCAGGACATCCAGTCGCCGTGGCAAGCATGCCGCCCCGGCCTGTTGAGCACAAAAGATGATTGGATGAGAGTTGGAGTTTGCACCAGCAGGCTTTCTGGCACCGTGTTGGTGCGGAGCGGCGGACGCCCTGGCCCCGATACCGCGGAACATAGTCAGATATTGGCTCCGGTTCGGCCCACGCGGCCGCCGCTCCACTCCCCTGTGTCCAAGCCACTCCCCAGCCATAGCCGCCGCTCCACTCCACCCGCCAACCGCAACTACCGCTCCACTCCACCATCATCACACCCACCCTCCAGCCACAGCCGCCGCTCCACTCCACCATCACCACACCCACCCTCCAGCCACAGCCGCCGCTCCACTCCCCCGTGTCACACCCAGCCTCCAGCCACAGCCGCCGCTCCACTCCACCATCACCACACCCACCTCCAGCCACAGCCGCCGCTCCACTCCCCCGTGTCACACCCAGCCTCCAGCCACAGCCGCCGCTCCACTCCACCATCATCACACCCACCCTCCAGCCACAGCCGCCGCTCTACTCCCCCCAACGTCACACCCACCCTCCAGCCACAGCCGCCGCTTCACTCCACCATCATCACACCCACCCTCCAGCCACAGCCGCCGCTCTACTCCCCAACGTCACACCCACCCTCCAGCCACAGCCGCCGCTCCACTCCACCATCATCACACCCACCCTCCAGCCACAGCCGCCGCTCTACTCCCCCGCGTCACACCCACCCTCCAGCCACAGCCGCCGCTCCACTCCACCATCATCACACCCACCCTCCAGCCACAGCCGCCGCTCTACTCCACCATCATCACAGCCACCCTCCAGCCACAGCCGTCGCTTCACTCCCCCGTGTTACACCCACCCTCCAGCCACAACCGCGGCTCTACTCCCCAACGTCACACCCACCCTCCAGCCACAGCCGCCGCTCCACTCCACCATCATCACACCCACCCTCCAGCCACAGCCGCCGCTCTACTCCCCAACGTCACACCCACCCTCCAGCCACAGCCGCCGCTCCACTCCACCATCATCACACCCACCCTCCAGCCACAGCCGCCGCTCCACTCCACCATCATCACACCCACCCTCCAGCCACAGCCGCCGCTCCACTCCACCATCATCACACCCACCCTCCAGCCACAGCCGCCGCTCCACTCCCCCGTGTTACACCCACCCTCCAGCCACAACCGCGGCTCTACTGCCTCACGTCACACCCACCCTCCAGCCACCGCCGCCGCTCCACTCCCCGTGTCACACCCAGCCTCCAGCCACAGCCGCCGCTCCACTCCACCATCATCACAGCCACCCTCCAGCCACAGCCGCCGCTCCACTCCACCATCATCACACCCACCCTCCAGCCACAGCCGCCGCTCTACTCCCCCGCGTCACACCCACCCTCCAGCCACAGCCGCCGCTCCACTCCACCATCATCACACCCACCCTCCAGCCACAGCCGCCGCTCTACTCCCCCGCGTCACACCCAGCCTCCAGCCACAGCCGCCGCTCCACTCCACCATCATCACACCCACCCTCCAGCCACAGCCGCCGCTCCACTCCCCCGTGTTACACCCACCCTCCAGCCACAACCGCGGCTCTACTGCCTCACGTCACACCCACCCTCCAGCCACAGCCGCCGCTCCACTCCCCCGTGTCACACCCAGCCTCCAGCCACAGCCGCCGCTCCACTCCACCATCATCACAGCCACCCTCCAGCCACAGCCGCCGCGCCACTCCACCATCATCACACCCACCCTCCAGCCACAGCCGCCGCTCCACTCCACCATCATCACACCCACCCTCCAGCCACAGCCGCCGCTCTACTCCCCCGCGTCACACCCACCCTCCAGCCACAGCCGCCGCTCCACTCCACCATCATCACACCCACCCTCCAGCCACAGCCGCCGCTCCACTCCACCATCATCACAGCCACCCTCCAGCCACAGCCGCCGCTCCCTCCACCATCATCACACCCACCCTCCAGCCACAGCCGCCGCTCTACTCCCCGCGTCACACCCACCCTCCAGCCACAGCCGCCGCTCCACTCCACCATCATCACACCCACCCTCCAGCCACAGCCGCCGCTCCACTCCACCATCATCACAGCCACCCTCCAGCCACAGCCGCCGCTTCACTCCCCCGTGTTACACCCACCCTCCAGCCACAACCGCGGCTCTACTCCCCAACGTCACACCCACCCTCCAGCCACAGCCGCCGCTCCACTCCACCATCATCACACCCACCCTCCAGCCACAGCCGCCGCTCTACTCCCCAACGTCACACCCACCCTCCAGCCACAGCCGCCGCTCCACTCCACCATCATCACACCCACCCTCCAGCCACAGCCGCCGCTCCACTCCCCGTGTTACACCCACCCTCCAGCCACAACCGCGGCTCTACTGCCTCCACGTCACACCCACCCTCCAGCCACAGCCGCCGCTCCACTCCCCCGCGTCACACCCACCCTCCAGCCACAGCCGCCGCTCCACTCCCCCGCGTCACACCCACCCTCCAGCCACAGCCGCCGCTCCACTTCACCCGCGTCACAGCCGCCCTGCGTGCAAGTGTGGAAAACCAAGTATTCGCTCTACATCGAGTCTCACTTGAGCTGGGCTGTCTCAAAAGTGGTAAGAGAGAACAGGATATGCTGAGCAAAAATGGTTGTATCTTGAGTATCATGAATTATTCGGTCTTGATACATATGCATTTACGCTATGTATGCTTAAAAAGCTTCCTGAGAACTGACGCTATATTAGATCACAAGAGAATGCACAGACGCTACATTAGATCACGGGATAGTTTTAAGTCGGCGAACATATGGGAGGAACCAACCAACGAGACGTACTTTGTTGTAATAATTGGTTGCTGTTGCATGCGAACAACAAGTAAGAGCATCACACAGCCTATTCAACAACACTGCGCACAATAGCATACACATCGCCTTCCCACAAGAAACGCGATGATGTAAATGCCATCCATCCTAGACCAGGCCTTCATGTTCATTCCATCTGAAATACTGTTGATATTTTCCGATCCAACAACAATGCACGGAGAGTGCACTTCGTAAATCCTTTCCGAGCCGACTGCGCCCTTCCCCTCCAAACCTTCACGGCGTTGGCCATGCTACTGAGTACACGTACTGCGTACACGTACATGCTACTGCGTACTGCGTACACGGCGTTGGCCTGCAATGCAGCAAACACAACAGCCGCGGCCAGCCTCCCCGAGCCGTCACACATCCGCCGCCGCACCAACTGAACCATGGCAGAGGAGGCCACCTCCCCGAGCCGTCACACATCCGCCGCCGCACCAACTGAACCATGGCAGAGGCGGCCACTTCCCCGAGCCGTCACACATCCGCCGCCGCACCAACTGAACCATGGCAGAGGAGGCCACCTCCCCGAGCCGTCACACATCCGCCGCCGCACCAGCTGAACCATGGCAGAGACGGCCACCTCCCCGAGCCGTCACACATCCGCCGCCGCACCAGATGAACCATGGCAGAGGAGGCCACCTCCCCGAGCTGTCACACATCCGCCGCCGCACCAGATGAACCATGGCAGAGGAGGCCACCTCCCCGAGCCGTCACCCGCCGGCCGCCGCACCAGATGAACCATGGCAGAGGAGGCCACCTCCCCGAGCCGTCACACATCCGCCGCCGCACCAACTGAACCATGGCAGAGGAGACCACCTCCCCGAGCCGTCACACATCCACCGCCGCACCAGCTGAACCATGGCAGAGGAGGCCACCTCCCCGAGCCGTCACACATCCGCCGCCGCACCAACTGAACCATGGCAGAGGCGGCCACCTCCCCGAGCCGTCACACATCCGCCGCCGCACCAACTGAACCATGGCAGAGGAGGCCACCTCCCCGAGCCGTCACCCGCCGGCCGCCGCACCAGCTGAACCATGGCAGAGGCGGCCACCTCCCCGAGCCGTCACACATCCGCCGCCGCACCAACTGAACCATGGCAGAGGAGGCCACCTCCCCGAGCCGTCACCCGTCGGCCGCCGCACCAACTGAACCATGGCAGAGGAGGCCACCTCCCCGAGCCGTCACCCGCCGGCCGCCGCACCAGATGAACCATGGCAGAGGAGGCCACCTCCCCGAGCCGTCACCCGCCGGCCGCCGCACCAACTGAACCATGGCAGAGGCAGCCACCTCCCCGAGCCGTCACACATCCGCCGCCGCACCAACTGAACCATGGCAGAGGCAGCCACCTCCCCGAGCCGTCACCCGCCGGCCGCCGCACCAGATGAACCATGGCAGAGGAGGCCACCTCCCCGAGCCGTCACACATCCGCCGCCGCACCAGATGAACCATGGCAGAGGAGGCCACCTCCCCGAGCTGTCACCCGCCGGCCGCCGCACCAGATGAACCATGGCAGAGGAGGCCACCTCCCCGAGCCGTCACACATCCGCCGCCGCACCAACTGAACCATGGCAGAGGAGGCCACCTCCCCGAGCCGTCACCCGCCGGCCGCCGCACCAGATGAACCATGGCAGAGGAGGCCACCTCCCCGAGCTGTCACCCGCCGGCCGCCGCACCAGATGAACCATGGCAGAGGAGACCACCTCCCCGAGCCGTCACACATCCACCGCCGCACCAGCTGAACCATGGCAGAGGAGGCCACCTTCCCGAGCCGTCACACATCCGCCGCCGCACCAGACTGAACCATGGCAGAGGCAGGCCACCTCCCCGAGCCGTCACACATCCGCCGCCGCACCAACTGAACCATGGCAGAGGAAGCCACCTCCCCGAGCCGTCACCCGCCGGCCGCCGCACCAGATGAACCATGGCAGAGACGGCCACCTCCCCGAGCCGTCACACATCCGCCGCCGCGCCAACTGAACCATGGCAGAGGCGG
The DNA here is from genome assembly GCA_034440575.1 of Imbricaverruca yamaguchii. Lineage (NCBI taxonomy): Eukaryota > Metazoa > Arthropoda > Thecostraca > Neoverrucidae > Imbricaverruca > Imbricaverruca yamaguchii. Next base: position 14,352 of record JAOTOL010000918.1, read on the forward strand.
CCACCTCCCCGAGCCGTCACACATCCGCCGCCGCACCAGCTGAACCATGGCAGAGGAGGCCACCTCCCCGAGCCGTCACACATCCGCCGCCGCACCAACTGAACCATGGCAGAGGCGGCCACCTCCCCGAGCCGTCACACATCCGCCGCCGCACCAGCTGAACCATGGCAGAGGAGGCCACCTCCCCGAGCCGTCACCCGCCAGCCGCCGCACCAGATGAACCATGGCAGAGGCGGCCACCTCCCCGAGCCGTCACCCGCCTGCCGCCGCACCAACTGAACCATGGCAGAGGAAGCCACCTCCCCGAGCCGTCACACATCCGCCGCCGCACTAGCTGAACCATGGCGGAGGCTGGCTGGTGTTCAGGATTGCTACCTGTCGCAGCCACTTTTCATTGAGTATTGGAATGTTCTGGTCGTTGCCGTATACTTATTTAGTGTTCGTATTCTGCTTGTCGTGCTTATGAAACATTGCATTGCCGATGCAGAAGGTAAGTTTTTTCTTAAATAGTAATATGTTATTTGTGAAATAAAACGTATATAGCCATGGCACTGACCACAATAAGTGATGTTAACTGGCGTAGGTTAAGACGCATTGATTTTGAACAAATGAAAGTGCACCCGGTATCAACAGGAGGTTTATCCAGAATTGAATGATGCGTGGATAATGCTAACACAAACTTGAAAGTGATTCAAATTGTTCAGGGCGTCGGTCACAATCACCTGAATCCCGGACTCCACAATAGAAAAGGCAATCATTCGTTGGTAACACTCGGCGCAAAACTATAAGCTACGGTCAGCGTAGCTGAAAAGTCTTCGGGTTCTCACAACCTTCCTCCTCGCACATTGCAACAGTCTGTAACTAGTATTACGCATTTGCTCATACGTTTGCGGCCTCCCGAAGTTATTCATTTTCTTCCTAGTTGAAGGTGATTTTTAAATCAATGCGGTGCAAGTGTCGTGTCTTCGCACACTCAGTCTACTTATGAAGTACGATTTCTTCGGCCATGAATCCGAAGAGGTTGGGGCGGACGGTCAAGCGCCTGACCATCGCGTGTCAATTCCGCGTCCGAACTGATCGGCATCATAATTCTCCACTCGGCGGGTAGAGACATGGCGAGGTGTCCTCGACAGACAGATCCGGCCCTCCAGATCGGCCGGTTACGAGGAGATATCTGACAATGCCGATCAGCTCCGTGCCGAACCGTAGGTCGGCAAGGTGATGAAATGCGCTGACGGTCAACTGTCACGTCAGTGTGTGTAGAACACACCCACACGCGCCCACCACGTCAGTGTGTGTAGAACACACCCACACGCGCCCACCACGTCAGTGTGAGTAGAACACACCCACACGCGCCCACTACATCAGTGCGTGTAGAACACACCCACACGCGCCCACCACGTCAGTGTGTGTAGAACACACCCACACGCGCCCACTACATCAGTGTGTGTAGAACACACCCACACGCGCCCACTACATCAGTGCGTGTAGAACACACCCACACGCGCCCACTACATCAGTGTGTGTAGAACACACCCACACGCGCCCACTACATCAGTGTGTGTAGAACACACCCACACGCGCCCACTACATCAGTGTGTGTAGAACACACCCACACGCGCCCACCACGTCAGTGTGAGTAGAACACACCCACCATCCGGCCACCACACCATCCCACCACCTCTTAATCCACCAGCCCGCCTCCCGACCACCCGCCAAACCCACCACCCCGTCACTCCACCACCCGGCCACCCCACCATCACTCCACTTCATCGCCCAGCCACCCCATCACCCCACCATACGACCACCCCACCACCCCACCACCCCGTCACCCCACCACCCGGCCACCCCACCATCACTCCACTTCATCGCCCAGCCACCCCATCACCCCACCATACGACCACCCCACCACCCCACCACCCCGTCACTCCACCACCCGGCCACCCCACCATCACTCCACTTCATCGCCCAGCCACCCCATCACCCCACCATACGACCACCCCACCACCCCACCACCCCGTCACTCCACCACCCGGCCACCCCACCATCACTCCACTTCATCGCCCAGCCACCCCATCACCCCACCATACGACCACCCCACCACCCCACCACCCCGTCACCCCACCACCCGGCCACCCCACCATCACTCCACTTCATCGCCCAGCCACCCCATCACCCCACCATACGACCACCCCACCACCCCACCAACATGCCACCTTACCATCCCACCAAGGGTTACTTTACCACCCGGCCTCCCGACCACACCAGCACTCCATCCCACCCCACCACTCCACCACCCGACCACTCCACCCGGCCACTCCACCACCCGGCCACTCCACCACCCGACCACTCCACCACCCGACCACTCCACCACCCGACCACCCGGCCACTCCACCACTCGACCACTCCACCACCCGACCACTCCACCAGCCGGCCACCACCAGTTCATAGCTCACCCGGGACACAGGCCACCAGTTCACCCCCACCCCTCCCCAGCTCATAGTTCACTCCAAACACACAGGCTACCACCCCACTACCCCACCTACTCCGGCTCACAACTGAGTTCAAGAGGTGCGTGCACGTGCACAGTCATCAGTCGTTACGTCACAGGTGCCGGCACATGACTCACCGTTGACGACGCATACTCAGCCCCTCAATAGTGACGATTCACGGCCCACCATTGAAGTGAATTGGCCCACAACGGCTGCCAGCACCTCATCACTATTGACACAATGATCACCAACGCAACGTAGCGAAACTTCTCAGTGCAGTCGGGACATACCTCCAGACCACCAGATACCAGACCAGCAGCCAGAAGCCAACAGCTAGGACACTAACTGATCAGTAACCATAACCAGGAGACACATTCAGACCACCAACGGATCGGTAATGCATGACCAACAGATACCTCCAGACCACCAGCAGATACCTCCAGACCACCAACAGGTACCTCCAGACCACCAACAGATACCTCCAGACCACCAACGGATCGGTATTACCTGACTAACAGATACCTCGAGACCACCAAAGGATCGGTATTACCTGACCAACAGATACCTCCCGACCACCAACGGAGCAGTAAGCGCGGGGACGAGTAGTCTTGGGGTAGCTGGCTCGTCGAGTCTCACCTGTCGCTACTCTTCGCCCGCGACCAATCAGCTTGAGATAATGGTGACGATACATGACTCAACGATCGATGTGTCGCCAAAAAAAAGGATCAGTAAGCGTAACCAACTGACACATTCAGACCACCGATGGATCGGTAAGTCACGGCCGCAGGAACTTCCAGACCACCAACGGATCAGTAACACCCGGCCAGCAGATACCTCAGACCACCAACGGATCAGTAACACCAGGCCAGCAGATACCTCAGACCACCAACGGATCAGTAACACCCGGCCAGCAGATACCTCAGACCACCAACGGATCAGTAACACCAGGCCAGCAGATACCTCGACCACCAACGATCGAAACAAAAGAACACAGCAACCTCAGACCACCAACGGATCAGTAACACCAGGCCAGAGATACCTCAACCAAAAAAAACCCAGACCACCAACGGATCAGTAACACCAGGCCAGCAGATACCTCAGACCACCAACGGATCAGTAACACCCGGCCAGCAGATACCTCAGACCACCAACGGATCAGTAACACCGGCCAGCAGATACCTCAGACCACCAACGGATCAGTAACACCGGCCAGCAGATACCTCAGACCACCAACGGATCAGTAACACCGGCCAGCAGATACCTCAGACCACCAACGGATCAGTAACACCAGGCCAGCAGATACCTCAGACCACCAACGGATCAGTAACACCCGGCCAGCAGATACCTCAGACCACCAACGGATCAGTAACACCAGGCCAGCAGATACCTCAGACCACCAACGGATCAGTAACACCCGGCCAGCAGATACCTCAGACCACCAACGGATCAGTAACACCAGGCCAGCAGATACCTCAGACCACCAACGGATCAGTAACACCAGGCCAGCAGATACCTCAGACCACTAACGGATCAGTAACACCCGGCCGGGTCGGCCAGCGGCAATGCTGAGATCAGCACCGGGCCGCCGAGGTCGGTGCCGGATTAGTGGCGCGTACCAAGCTGACAGGGAACGGCGCAACGACTGACGACGGGGCGCCGGGGGAACGGCATCGGCCTCGCCTAGCCCTGCCCCCCCCCCCCCCCCCCCCCCCCAGAGGTGGCCACGACCGACGACGGGGCGCCAGGGGAACGGCATCGGCCTCGTCTACCCGTGCCCCCCCCCCCCTCCCCAGAGGTTGCCGCGACCGACGACGGAGCGCCGGAGGAATGGTAGTGGCCTCGTCTACCCCTGCCCCCCCCCCCCTGAGGCGGTCATGACCGACGACGGAGCGCCAGAGAACGATAGCGGCCTCTCAGCTATACACGCGCACGCACGCACGCACGCACGCACGCACGCACGCACGCACGCACACACACTCCCAAGAGGTGGCCACGGCTGATGGTAGAGGCCGACACCGAGACTGGGGGAAGCCTAATTCGAAATGACAGTCTTCGAAACCTAGTTAATGTGATGTGCGGTGGGTGAGGTGGGAAACAAAAGAAAGAATGGTGTCGACACTGCGGATTGAAGCTCTGGCAGCTCAGATATTGGTTGTCCGTGGCAGAAAGTAACGGTAGATAGTTACGAATGGGATTAATTTGGAAATATATTGTGATCAGCTGTACGTCAATGGCACGTCATCTGTGTTCCTTCGGCTTGTCTTCACAGGTAGCTTCATGCGTGTCGTGGTCATCTACATAATGTACTAAGGGGCCATCACCGAAGCTGCAACATCAAGTTATCAGTCAAGACTACAAGAAATGCACTGCACTAAGTCAGGTAGCGTTGCAGAATCTGGTGCGTCAGCTAATTCGGCAGCCGATACATGTAAGCACGTTAGCAGGTCGAATGGCTGATCAGTTCAGGTCAGCATTCGGCCGCCCCGCTGGGAATACACATGCACACTGCAATGAGCCTGATTGACGACATAGCAGATAAACAGGTAGCTTTTTGTTATTTTTCTACAATGATTTTCCATTGGAGGATAATTGAGGGTATTGTTTTTTTCTGGTGGGGGGGGGGGCGTGGGTGCCTTTGTTTTTAATTACATATTGAATTGGCATGGAAGTGATAAGCACACACCCCTAATTGGTTAAAATCTCTCTAAAAATCATAAGCAGAATTGCCCTCAAGTAATTTATTGATTCTTCATTTCTGTCAGCCTGGGCATGGCAGAAACATTCCTTTCAATAACAATACGTTTTTTTCAACGTTTAAGAAGGTTTAAACGCTTCTGATCCTTTTCCGCCAAGTCCTTCCTTTTGCACGCGAACGCATCTCACTTCCTCAAGGGTGGATCCAGAAAAAACATTGGAATGGCGTGCGATATATTTAGTTCCACGGGATGCTCGGCACCGATAGAAGGCGCCATCGGGGGCGCCGCACGAGCGAGGCCGGGCTTCCAGATGTTCGGTTGGCATGGCCAATGTCAGTGGTGTGTGATGCTGACCAGCCGGTGATAGAACGCCGGATGTGCGGCCCACAGGCCCGGGCTGGAGTCCACACGCGCCAATGTGATCTGACTCGGCGGCCACCGCACACGTGCCGACAAGTCCGTGCCCTTCCGAGCGGACAACATCCGGCTGAGATCGGATCGGCACCAGCTGCAGACGTGGTCTGCCGCCGAATCGGTTTCACGCGGACGGTAGTCGAAATATTTCAAACGTTTGGTTATAACATGATTTAAAGCAATACTCAGATTTCACCAACTTTGGTCCAGCGTTTAGACATGAGGACTTTTTTCAGGGACTGTCCCTTCTAGAACACACAGAAAAAGAAACGTATGCATCGACGTTCGGATCGGACACTGTGCCATATAAGTCGGCACACATGTGTTCTAGAACATGTCTCAGTCGAGGCTCCTCGCGCATCTGCACGTGCTCTGTTTTCATATACATCATTGCACGAGAAGCCAGGGATGTCATCACTTTTCATGCAATCCAGCCTCTAGTGGACCAGGATTTGCCATTGTCGCGACAGTTCTGATGTTTCCTCGGGTGGCAACCCTGCAATGACGAATAGCCGGTCACGGTCTGGCTGGAGCAGGACAAGAACACCCAGCGTGATATTGATGGGCACCGGTGCACCTTCTGTCCGTTTCCCTCTTCTTAGATCTATCGAACGCCATTTATTTCTGAGCATACGATTCTTGTCAATATCCTGCGGGATGGCTGTGCGCGATCAAAGTCCACGCCGAGTCAACTGTTCGTCCCATGGAACCTGCCACACTACGTAACAACACGACTCAAACTCGATCATAAAATCTACACCGACGGTAGTGACCTGACTGGCACCCATTTCACCATCAACTTTGCTTGTTGGGGTAGTACATATTCCAGTATCCCTCGTGAATCGGGTGTTCACGAACAAGACAGTCGAAGCAGTCGGAACAGCGAGGGGCGGGCCACTTCCGAGTTCACCACTTCCATACAACGTCCAGAGGGTTAATGCTTAATGCTCCGAAATAGCGTGGCAGCATGTCCCTATGCCCCTCCCCCTCCCGTTGCCAAGCCTTCGTCCACGTGCTTGATAGCGTGGAGCGGTGGACACGGGTAGGTCAGTGACTGACACAGAGTGGCAGTACAGTCGCAGGAGGATGAGGAGTCGGACCGACCATGACCAGGAGGGTACGGGAGGGGCTTCCGATTGTTTATTTCATATTTTTAATAAATCAAAATCTCCTTGGCCAGTTGTGGACGGTTCGAGACAACGGCGGCCCGACGGAGACGGAGACCACGGTGTTAGGAAATCGCTTAACTGCTACCGTAGTCTACCTATGGTAGACTACTGGATGTGTTTGCTGACTGGATGTGCCTGCGCGCGTTCCTGACGTTACCGGAGATGACAAGACATCCGACTGAGAGAGGCTGAGTGGATGTGTTTACGCGGGTTCTTGACATCGCCTAAGATGGTATTACCTCCGGGCGGGACACCAAAGGGAGCACATCTCGAAAGCAATAGAGAATGGTATGTCTCTGACGAGGAAAAGTACTGGGTACGTCTCTGAAGAAACCGTTGAAAAAGGTCTTTGACGACGTGTAGTGTTTCTTTTTCTGAGCAAGATCATAGTCAGACCGGTAGTCGGACCGGTAGTCGGACCGGTAGTCGGACCGGTAGTCAGACCGACAGCCAGACCGATAGTCTGACCGGTAGTCGGACCGGTAATCGGACCGGTAGTCGGACCGGTAGTCGGACCGGTAGTCGGACCGGTAGTCGGACCGGTAGTCGGACCGGTAGTCGGACCGGTAGTCGGACCGACAGCCAGACCGATAGTCGGACCGACAGCCAGACCGGTAGTCGGACCGGTAGTCGGACCGGTAGTCGGACCGACAGCCAGACCGATAGTCGGACCGATAGTCTGAACAAGTCGGACCGGTAGTCGGACCGGTAGTCGGACCGACAGCCAGACCGATAGTCGGACCGATAGTCTGAACAAGTCGGACCGGTAGTCGGACCGGTAGTCGGACCGACAGCCAGACCGATAGTCGGACCGGTAGTCGGACCGGTAGTCAGATCGACAGCCAGACTGATAGTCGGACCGGTAGTCGTACCGGTAGTCGGACCGACAGCCAGACCGATAGTCGGACCGATAGTCTGAACAAGTCGGACCGGTAGTCGGACCGGTAGTCGGACCGACAGCCAGACCGATAGTCGGACCGGTAATCGGACCGGTAGTCAGATCGACAGCCAGACTGATAGTCGGACCGGTAGTCGGACCGGTAGTCGGACCGACAGCCAGACCGATAGTCGGACCGATAGTCCGAACGAGTCGGACCGGTAGTCGGACCGGTAGTCGGATCTGTAGTCGGACCGGTAGCCGGACCGCTGACAGACGGCCGCATCGTATCGACGCCGCCGGCCGGCCGCCGCAACAAATTGGAGGTCGAGTCGGCGCGCCAAACCGGTGTCAGACGCGGCTGCTGTCAGCCCGCCCAGACGCTCAGACATGGCTGAGCTGTCACCCTGCCCAGACGTCGCCGGCCGCCGACCGCCAGCCCGACCGCCCAGTGCCAACGGCTCCCGAGCCCCCTCCCCTCCCTAATCAGCCGCTTGTTGTTGCAGCCGAATTTAGAACGGATCCGGGTGTTGCGTCGGCTGCAATTGTGGCCGGCGACGCTTGCGTCCAGTAAAATACACGGACCCGGCAGTCATCAGATGGTCAATCTGGCACCGCCAGTTGGGCCAACCAACGCGCTGGTTGGTTGGTTGGTTGGTTGGTGGGATATCGCTAATATCGCCGCTGCAACGGCGAGATCAGCGAATCGGAAGCGCTCCTCCCATCCGACCGCCGCGTGCATGCGACCAACGACGTTCCCACACGAACATCACCAACACGTCTCGTTCTGTCTGCCACGGCCGACGAGTGACGCGGCGAGTTCCGTGCCCACGGCCGTCGAGTGACGCGGCGAGTTCCGTGCCCACGGCCGTCAAGTAACGCGGCGAGTTCCGTGCCCACGGCCGACGAGTGACGCGGCGAGTTCCGTGCCCACGGCCGACGAGTGACGCGGCGAGTTCCGTGCCCACGGCCGTCGAGTGACGCGGCGAGTTCCGTGCCCACGGCCGTCGAGTAACGCGGCGAGTTCCGTGCCCACGGCCGACGAGTGACGCGGCGAGTTCCGTGCCCACGGCCGTCGAGTGACGCGGCGAGTTCCGTGCCCACGGCCGACGAGTGACGCGGCGAGTTCCGTGCCCACGGCCGACGAGTGACGCGGCGAGTTCCGTGCCCACGGCCGTCGAGTGACGCGGCGAGTTCCGTGCCCACGGCCGACGAGTGACGCGGCGAGTTCTGTGCACACGGCCGACGAGTGACGCGGCGAGTTCCGTGCCCACGGCCGACGAGTGACGCGGCGAGTTCCGTGCCCACGGCCGACGAGTGACGCGGCGAGTTCCGTGCCCACGGCCGTCGAGTGACGCGGCGAGTTCCGTGCCCACGGCCGACGAGTGACGCGGCGAGTTCCGTGCCCACAGCCGACGAGTGACGCGGCGAGTTCCGTGCCCACGGCCGTCGAGTGACGCGGCGAGTTCCGTGCCCACGGCCGACGAGTGACGCGGCGAGTTCTGTGCCCACGGCCGTCGTGTGACGCGGCGAGTTCCGTGCCCACGGCCGACGAGTGACGCGGCGAGTTCCGTGCCCACGGCCGACGAGTGACGCGGCGAGTTCCGTGCCCACGGCCAACGAGTGACGCAGCGAGTTCCGTGCCCACGGCCGTCGAGTGACGCGGCGAGTTCCGTGCCCACGGCCGTCGAGTGACGCGGCGAGTTCCGTGCCCACGGCCGTCGAGTGACGCGGCGAGTTCCGTGCCCACGGCCGTCGAGTGACGCGGCGAGTTCCGTGCCCACGGCCGTCGAGTGACGCGGCGAGTTCCGTGCCCACGGCCGTCGAGTGACGCGGCGAGTTCCGTGCCCACGGCCGTCGTGTGACGCGGCGAGTTCCGTGCCCACGGCCGTCGAGTGACGCGGCGAGTTCCGTGCCCACGGCCGTCGTGTGACGCGGCGAGTTCCGTGCCCACGGCCGTCGTGTGACGCGGCGAGTTCCGTGCCCACGGCTGTCGAGTGCGCGGCGGTTGCCCACGGCCGTCGTGTGACGCGGCGAGTTCCGTGCCCACGGCCGTCGTGTGACGCGGCGAGTTCCGTGCCGCACTCGACGCGTCCGTCACCTACTCAGTTAGTTACCTCACCGAGTACTCGAATCTGTGGATATTGTGTCGGCACCGTGCCGGCATCAAACAGACACTGCCTTCGCACGCCACGGAAAGTACTCCTCCGGGAAACAGTGCGCGAGCCACCACGAGCGCTTACAAGCGTGCCCGGCTGGGATGGCCAGTTGGAAACTGGTCACACGAGATTCCTGGCTGTGTACGGCAGTGTTTCCTTGGTTCCTCCAGCTCACATTCAGCCGGTGAGCTGGAATTTCCTGATCGGGGAATATTGGACGTGTCCCGATGTGTTCACGATCTACGGAACCGGTTCTGCTCATCATGGATTTCGACGCCGTCGTTCACCCCATACCATCATTGTATCATCATATTTTCAGTCAACGTGTAATGTTGCATCCTCGCTTCTCATATCTAGTGAGAAGCAAAGCTGTTTGAAGGATGACGATGCTTGCATCAAGGCCGTTCAAGCACCAGATGCAAACAATGTTTTATGATTACAGTTCGTCATGCCACTTCTCAGGAAAGATTGGGAAGCCCCAAGGCTTGTCGAGTCGGGTTGGACAATAGTCAGCTGCTGGGGCGTCGCTTAGCACACATACATGACGCGTGTGACGATTGTGATCGATATAAGTTTTTATCTGCACGCACTAATGGAACCAATTACAGTGCAACTTCTTTATGACAACAGCCCAATAGCTTTCGCCAAAGCGCCTTCGAAATCCATCCATCAATCAGCAAGTTCGCTTCAGGCAAATTCACCAGTTGAAAATTATATAGGGTGCACGTGCTGCCACGCCAGCGAAGCTCCCGTGGGAAGGATTTGATATATGAATATGAATACAGCTGTGTTGTATAGAGTTGCGTTTCAAGAAAGCTATTCGTTGTATTCACAATTCTGCACTGTAATTGATGAAATAGGCGCACGAACAGATATAAACTTATATTGCCCACCATCGCCACACTCGTCATATATGCTGGGGAAGCCCTATGGTCAACTGATTATTCGTGCAGCCCCGGCTCCAGAAGTTGCTCTTCGGCTGGCTGTAATCCCACCGCATCTCGTACACAGGTGACATCCTGGTCAGACGAAAAATTCAGGTTTGCTCAGCTTCCACTTCGTGACCATTTCAAGCAGGACGCGCCGATCACCACACGACATACTGTGATCTGCGCAATGAGCCGTTCTCGGAACAGTTTCTGAAGCAGATTTTTGTGGTCTCATGATCGCCTCGTGGGAGAGCTTTACCACGTGAGATAGCTTTCATCACTCCTGCAGACGTGATCGATGGACGCTGGAGTACGCATACAAAAGGTATAACCACCAGTATGCTGACGTACCGACGGGGTACACTGCTGCTGAAAGGCGCTTTATCCTTGTTATTTTGCTGAGTGACTAATGTGCCAAACTACCTTCGTCGGTAAAAAAAAAAAAAATTGGCGAGATCACACGAGTGGAATTGTGTAAAGCAGAGAAAACCTGTCACCACAGAACTTAGTGGTAACTACAGCGCCTGTCGTAGGTGAAGCTTCCCAGGCAGCTTCTCATCCTTTTGAGGAATTCGAGTCCCTTAATGCTTGGACCAGTACCTTCAGTAATAACTCATTTTAATGTGGGACTATGTGGGCCAGCACATGTGGATGCAAGGATGGGGCAAGGATATTGATGTCCCCCTGCATCCCTTCTTATTCCTCATGGCCATCGGCACCATGAAACAAAAGGACGTTTGCAATTAAACTTTTAGTTAGCCTCCCTGTGCCCCTTGGCCAATCCTTTCAATACGTTTCAAATTTGTTAGATCTGGCATTGCTTGGCCCTCCTAAGAATGTCAATTCCAAGCTCCGTTTCTAAAGTATGTCATGATAGATGCACCATCCTCCGGCGTGCCGTTGCTCCCCTCTGTCCCTGCGGTTCTGGCCGAACGCAACATTATGCGTGGAATCTGACCTTTGACCGGCTCCAGTGCAGGCTGTGACAAGCGACAAACAGTGATAAACAAACGAAACGCGGTCGATTGACGGCTGGTGAGTGCAGATTTCCGGCAGAGCAGCCAGCTGCAGCACCAGCCTGAGTGCCGGCCTGAGTGCCAGCCTGAGTGCCGGCCTGAGTACCAGCCTGAGTGCCAGCCTGTACCAGCCTGAATATCACGCTGAGTACCAGCCTGAGTACAGACCAGTCGTCGAGTACCCGCGGTGCGCCAGGGTTCTCGACCGAGACCCGAGCACGGGCGCCGAGATCTCAACTGGAGGCGGCAAATACGAGGGGTTTTCGGGCCGAAGTCCGGGACCCACCAGTCTGATGTGGCTGATCCCGATCGGGGCCCGGTGAAAATGAACTGAAACCCGGTCAAAAGAGCAGCTTTTAGTGCATGTTATTTTGCATATAAAGTAGCGTCATTAGTTTCGTATGTTTAACGGAGGCCAAATAGGCAGTTATCACCTGGGAAAACCTCCTTCACTCTCATGGCATGGATTGGAACTAATCTTCTTATCAAGACTTTCTTTTCGTGGTGGTGGATTGGAGTTTAGGGGCGTAGGGCCAATACATCAAAATCAAACAACAAGTAATGATTGTCATGCAGATCAATTAACTTGAAAATGCGTCAAATGTTGTAATTAATGCCAACTCACACTCCATACTCCAATGAGCATATCTCGCTGGAGAAAGGCTTAGGCGAACTTGTGAGGTGGTCCGAAGAATGGCAAATGAAATTTAATTTTGATGGTGCAAAATCATGCGTGTAGGTAGGCAGCATGTGAAGGCTCTATACTTGATGGGTGGTCAAGTACTATCGGTGACTCAGCAGGAAAGGGACTTGGGTGTTATTCTGAACACAAAATTGGGGGCATCAGAACACACCAAGGAAGCCAGGAAGAAGGCGCTGAGAATGCTTGGGGCAATGAATAGGAATGTATCATACAGAAGTGAGGAGGTCATCAGGAAGCTTTACTGTGCATATGTCAAGCCACATTTGGAATAATGTGTCCAAGCTTGGTCTGCTAGTTATGAAAAAGGTTGTTGGCTTTTAGAGAGTGCAGAAGAGGGCTACAAAAATGGTTAATGGTATAAGCAACCTGGCATATGAGGAAAGATTGAAGAAATTGAATATGTTTTCACTTAGATATAGAAAGCTGAAAGGAGATATCATTGAGGTCTGTATAATTGTCCATGGTCTGGAGAAAAGATATATTGGGGAAATGTTTGAATTTAACAGAAATGATGCAATTAGAGGCCATAAATTCAAAATTAAAGTTAACCACAACAGGACAAGGTTAAGTCTTTTTTTCACCAACAGGGTAATAGAACACTGGAACCAGCTGCCAGAAACCATTGTTAGTAGCAGCATGTTGAACATCTTCAAAAACAGCATAGACAATCATAAGAATAGAGGGCTTGCTTTTCAGTATTCCAGGGAGGGCTGATCGACGGATTTTGTGGACAACTGGTTGAGTGTCCAGAGTGCAACCAAGAAGGGCCCTTGTAGCTCATAGTTGCACTGATATTGTATGTCTTTATGTCCACGTGATCATCACAAGAATGCACGAACCTCATCAAACAGGGTTGGCTGAAGCGAAAGTAGAATGGCGACAGCTATAAAAATGCGACAGCTAGCTGGTGATGTATTGAAATTTCATATGGTGAGTCTTGTGGACAGCTTTGCTATTGGATACGGTTGCATGGGTTCGAACTGAAATTACCTGGGTATGATTTGAGTTTATCTATATTTTCTTCAAAATAATAATGTCAAGCTAAGTAAGGTTTGTGAAATCACCTTCCATCTTACTCCACGCCATACCGTTACGTACTGATGGACGTCACGTACCAGGATTGGGATATAGTTATTATTGTGTGGCCATCAATGGCACACCAATGACACACCGTGAAGGGGACTGGGGTGCCGCGGCTCAAATAATTGTCAGGCATGTTTGTTCTCTGTACCTGCTGCATGCAATGAATTAAGGAAGGACAAAGAATACGAAAATGAGCGAATATTGATACCTATATTTCGGGTTTGGTTATCGTTAGTTCCCGGATCGATGCGTGATGCTGTTTCAATAATTTGTTTTGACGTTTTTTGCTCTCAGTGCATTCGTGATTCATATTTTTAAAAGCGTTAATACCGGTAGCTGATGGCAAACACCAAATCCTCTCCATATTAACGAGAGTAGTGTGAAGACTAAGCGGGCGCAACCACGGTTGTACGACGGACAATCTGAAATTGGGATTCTAGAAATGTGACGTTTGAAGAATTAAGAATATTTACTTTTGAATTGATAACTCATAGTAGAAAGGTGAAAATCTTCCATATGATGTGCAGTTTGGCGGAAAAGGCAACGGTGGATGAATCAAACTTTGCCCATGGCTGTCAATGCTGTCTTTAGATTATGAATACATCGTGAAGCCGTGCATTTCAAGAGATGATTGGCTTCATATTTTGGTGTTGACTATGAAAGCGTGGCGATGCAGAAATAATGGGCTTCTGAGAGTAGTTTATTTTTCCTTGCATTGCCACTCAACAAAATTGAGGAAAATGATGGGCATACAATACACAACTAAACGGAAAAAAACAATGGCCTTGGTACATCTTCACACCTTGCACTACAATGCTAGTCGCCACTGTTGGTCATGTATTGTTCATACTAGTCAGGTTCCGAATATATTCTACTGTTTATTATCTGGTCAAACAAACTAACATTTTGCATTGCTTAATTGGGGTTGCAAGTATTACTTTTCAAATATGTTTATACTAGATATGCTTGGTGTCTTAACCAAAATCATTGATGTTTGGCTGCTTTCAGCAACTACCATCCTAGAAATATTGCAAATATTTAAGGATTGACAATTTAATTGCTGAATGCATCTGAACTTGCCGGTTGGAATGTTGAAATGGGCCTCATTCGTTCCATGTGGATTGTCATCGTTAGGTTTCTTATTGAGTTGGAATTGATTCAAACAATAGTTAAATAATCAACTGACAGACCGGTGAAAGGACCGATTAATAACCAACACCCAAGAAAAAAAACCCCACAGGTTGTCCATCACGTCAATGTCGCAGTGGCCCATCACGAGCTGTCCATCACGTCAATGTCGCAGTGGCCCATCACGAGCTGTCCATCACGTCAATGTCGCAGTGGCTGGCACGAGCTGTCCATCACGTCAATGTCGCAGTGGCCCATCACGAGCTGTCCATCACGTCAACGTCGCAGTGGCCCATCACGAGCTGTCCATCACGTCAATGTCGCCTGCCACGAGCTATCCATCACATGTCGCAGTGGCCAGTCACGAATTGTCCATCATGTAAATGTACGTGAGAAAACTGCACTTTAACACGCGCACGTCCGGGGGCAGATATCTGTCCCCCCCCCCATTGTGGTTTTTCCTAATTTTCCGCCATACTAATCTGGTTAGCAAGGCCAAACCTCGCATGGCTGCTCATTAGTCTTTTCCGCATATCTTCATACATTTTTTAACCCCTGGGTCATCTCAGGTCAGGTCGCCAGGTCAGGCGAAGTGACCCAACATCCCTCGGAGTTCTAGGTAGCATAACTTCCACAATAATTGGGCGATTTATTTTAAACTTATAACACGTCATGGTTTCATCAGGGACCATCACATATACCTAGGTTTTTTCGTAGCATTGACCTGAGGTCAGGTCGTGGCCATGACTTCCCCATTATAGGGCTATGGTAATATACACAAATGTTTCCTGGTTACATATTTGCCCTAGGAATGACCTCACAACGGTTGTGGTGTGTAGTTGGGAGCTATGCTTAATGTTACCACTTACATTTTTGCTCAGTGACCTCACCAAGGTCATCTGAGGTCACCTGAGATCATTAGCACATTTCTGCGCATTATATTGCAGTGCATTGAGCTAGAAGGCTGAAATTACCGTCATTGTGCTTGTATTACCAATACGTGTCGATTGATACATTACATGACATCACTATGCTAATCAATGACCTTGACCTGAGGTCATAGTTTCGGAGTGAGAAGCATTCCTGATTGGGCACATATTGTCGATAGCACATTTCAAGGACTGTCGAATGGCGTTCGCCATTTGTTTCTATCTGCTAAAGGTCCTGAAGTATGTGTTAATATCTGAGAGTCTCACCCGATCTGGTTGAATTTGACCTGTGATGACCCAGTGACCTGAATTTTGACCTGAGCGCAAAATAACCCAACTACTTTCGATAGAGCTTGTCGCCAGCTATCCGACGCCCTTTTCCGTATGTAGCTGGCTAGCATAGTTCTAGAGATCTTAGGGGGAGACATCTGCCCCCGGACCGGCGAAGTTGGCGCGGACCGCCGGACGTGCGAGTGTTAACCGACAGGCAGAGGCGCCTGGTGTCACGCCGTTTTCCCTGGCGGTGGGGGGAGGGGCGACTCGGCGCGGCGTCAACTGACCGCTGGCCAAGAGGGAACCGCCGTGGTCAGCGGGGGGGGGGGGATCGGCGCTGACCTCAGCGGCTACAGTCGGCACCCGGCCATCCCGTAAATACCGGAACGGTGACCAGTGTCCTCCGGTCGATCGACACCGCACACTCAGCTGATGGATACTGGAGCAGTGAACACCATACAGTGGCGGTTCGACACACACATGGTGAACACCATGGGTGTAACCATTGTGGGGGATATGTCCCCCAAATTTCTTAGAAGTGGTGCTTTGTCCCGCTCAATTTGTTTTTGTCGTGTCCACCAAGCCTCAGCTACCTGAGTATCATCGCTAGCTAGCTAGCATAGGTCTAGAGATCTTAGGGGGCACACATCTGCCCCCTGGGACATGCGAAGTTGGCGCGGACCCCCGGACGTGCGAGTGACAATGCTATCAAATAGAACTAATTGATACGGTCAAAGGTCAAACCGAGTTCTTTGGTCCCCTCCCATTTTTTTATTCGCCCTAACCTACCAACATCTGGTACCGTGGATACCAACATCTGGTACCTCAAGAAACATTTCAAACCAGGACATGTCAATGTCAAACCACAAGACCGAAGGCTAGCTTAAATTGTTCGAAGTCCTCGCGCTTCGTCGCTATGCCTTCAATTTTCATCAAGTGGAGTCATTCGACGTGCCGTGTCGTACTATATCGAACTGTTAAGAAATCACATTAATTTTCAAAGTCGAAGGCCGAACTCATTTATTCTGTCGCCCCACGTTTCTTCGTTTTCTCGCAAAGCATGCCATGCTTGGTATCAAGAGATAGCCCGTGGGCAACTCTGGAGTAGCATTTCAGCTCGGGACATGTCAGATGAAGCCTCAAGGTCAAAGATTAGTTTAATTTTCAGAGTCCTCGCGTTTCGTGGCTATGGCTTCAATTTACATTATGTGGGTGTCATTCGACGCGGCTTGCCGTACGGTATCAGAATGTTGATATATTGAAATAATTTAAAGGATGTCGAAGGTCCAGCGTGTTTACGATGATTGAGTGTAATAGGAATAGGAGGGTCAAATCTATGTTTGTTTACACCACACACACCACACACTGAGGTGATGGGTATTGAAGCAGTGAACATTATACAGTCCCATAAATGCCTGAACCGTGAACCACTGTGGATACCGGACATCCAACACACACTGTGGGCACCAGACAGCCAACACACACTGCGGGCACCGGACAGCCAACACACACTGTGGATACCGGACAGCCAACACACACTGTGGATACCGGACAGCCAACACACACTGTGGATACCGGACAGCCAACACACACTGCGGGCACCGGACAGCCAACACACACTGTGGGCACCGGACATCCAACACAGACTGTGGGCACCGGACATCCAACACAGACTGTGGGCACCGGACAGCCAACACACACTGTGGGCACCGGACAGCCAACACAGACTGTGGGCACCGGACAGCCAACACAGACTTTGGATACAAGACATTTTGCTTTATTCACTCAGATTTTGACATACCAGTAAAATTTCGGCATTTACCATTCGAACAATGTTTCTTCTGAAGCGCCCGTAACAGTGGTTCAAAGAAAGGGTCTTGCGACGGTCTTTCCGCAACTGGACAGCGTCATGGGCCATGGATTAGCTGCCAGGATATTTTCCACTGTTTGCAGGGAGGGCAGCTGCGGTCGGTTCACAGGCTCTCTGCTAACGATGGCGTGGTGTCGAAACAGGTGTCTGCAGCACGTGAGCCCGTCCATCGCCGGGCTCTTGTCGTCGGTAGCATGGTCCCCCTCAAGTCGCCTTAGAGTGCAGCAGCACGACCCGACCTCTAGCCTCGGCAGCTTGGTTTATTGGGTGGTTCACGACGCACTATATGTACATTCACGGCTAATGGCGCTGTCCATACTGCTTCGCTGGTGAGCCGCGGGTTTGGGAAATGTCCCGAGCGGTGCCAGTGTTAACCCGAGACCTTCAGTGTCCAGACCTCAACACCTTAACCACTCGGCCGTCCCCGTCCCCGGCCTTGGTACTGTGCCGGCCAACTTCTCAAGCCCGGCTGAAGGTGCGCCCTCGATGACGTGTCAGCGCCCTCGATGACGTGTCACCTGTGCCATTGACTTATTGTTGCTAGTGATGTTAGTGATTTGGTCGTTGGCCTTCAGTGGTATTTCATCAGTGAGCTTCGTTCGGAGCACAAAGCAGTGCTCAGGTGTACGCAGATGTACCCGCAATTCCACAATCGAAATATTGGTGTTGCATGGCAATGCCAATATGTTTTGATTGATGTTGCAACGCAATACCAAGTACGCAGTACACGAGCCTCCACTCCTACATGTATGTATGTATGTATGTATGCATGCATGTATGTGTGCTACATGCGTTTTGCACCGGCGGCACGGACTGGGCACGGACTCACGGCGCTGGTCGCGTCGGCGCACCGGTGCGACCACCGTCTGTCTTTTTTCCCTCGAGTTTTGCCAATGTGCGGCGGCGTGGCAGCGCCGTTATCCTGAGGGCGAGGAAGCCGTCCGATTCCGTGTCACGACAGTCTGCCGACGTGACTACCCGATTAGATACCGACGATAAGATTGCGGCGCTTCAGAAATTGTACCCGGGGTTCCACGTACACCGGCGGCCCGCTCAGGTCATGCATACAGTGATCCAAATGTCACACCGGTGAGGAGCTGTTCACTATGACGGAACTATCCAACTTCAAATGTCACACCGGTGAGGAACTGTTCACCATGACGGAACTATCAAACTTCAAATGTCGAGGATCATTTTTCTGAATACCAAGCACTGAAGATTCACTTGTCGTTTTTACAATAGAAATGCAATCCCAAACATACATAGTATAGTGATTTGACGATATCGTCTCAAAATCGCATGTGATGGGATGCGATAAAAATTGCGAAGTTGCATGAGAATGTATTTATATGTAATATATTCTCGCTTTCTAGACGTTTTGCGTTGATTAGAACATCCACAAATTTAGCGAATTCCTTGGAGAACACGTTATTTAAAGCCGTGCTCCTTCGATGTTGTGTTGTTCTTTCAACCATAATGGAACATGAGGGAGACATTCACACATGGGAGACCCTTGAGACTTCGATAATCGTCCTGAAGACAGCTGACTGGGGAGCTGCTCATTCTCTCAATTTCTACCGCATTTCTTCTCGATACGTACTTTGTCACAGTGGGAATATTTGAAACGAAATGCACGGTGAATCTATGAAGAGGGATACAGAACACAAAATAACACTTCAAAGGTTTGTTGAATCATTACCGGCTACGGTGTGCGAACAATGGACTCGCCAGCAGAGACAAGGCTAGCTTGGAAAGCGGTGTCAAGCCATTCACAAAATGTCCAGCGATACTTTGAATCCACTTTGCGAATTTGTATTACCTCTGTCCCCATGAAAAAAATGTTTTGGACAGATCTTTAATTATTTTTGCCGTAATAAATGTGGTGATTGGCCTTTGGGAGTTACACGTCGTTTGTTCAAAGACGTTCGTGATACACCCTTTTTCACAATATACTTCTTGCGAATCATTATCATATCCAATTCGCATTGGCTACTAAGTAACAGGGTTAGGTATGTACACTTTGCACATCGAGGCGCAACGACTGCATTCTCAAAAGTTACAGTGGGTTAATAGGTCAGCAGGTCAAAAGTTGTGGTAGGCAAAAGATGAGATTGCGTGTGATTCATCGTGACCGTAATTTAAATACTATTTTGTGCCACAAAAAGCATCAACGCAAGGTGATACTCGATAGGAACACCCGATCAGAACAGGGAAACGCTACGATGAGATTAATTAAAGAGCAACAATATGTACCACTTACGAATCTTAGTTGTATTTATTTCCTTCACACTTGATTAATGACACCATAAGTAAACACAGATATCAGCTCGCGCACTAGGGCATTGCACCTTCGGTGCAGCTTGTATCAGTACAAATTTATGTATCGGGTTTTGAAAACTTGCTTCGCTCTCCCAATTTTGTTTCGGTAAATTATGTGCTGATGGAATTGGCCGTCACGTGCCAATTCGCAATTATTAGAGTTCGCTTGGCGATGACGTATGGTTTCGCCTGGCAACACGTAGCCATCACGTATTAATTATCGTGGATTAAAACTATTGAGGTCACAGGAAGAATGACATTATGAGAGCTCACAGCAGAAAATTGTTCCCTCCCCAGATCCCGAAAGGTCTTGCTGGAAAAAATGACGTCATTATTTGTGGTAACTAAGCCATTCCATGTATGCACAATTTGATTGCTGATCAATTTACGTTTGCGCTGGATAGGTCTTGACCATTTAGCCATAGGCATATGCTAGACCATAGGCATCTCACTAGCGATAGTCTATCGGCGGGCAGCCATATCTGACCACGGACTTGTAGAAGTGTGTCGAGTGCAGACAGTGGCCGAGAAACCCATCGGTAATTGCTGGTGTTTGTACGTGAATTCTTCTGGTTTCGGCAACATCGCCGAGAAAGGTGTATGCTGTTAGTGATACTGTTGTCGGAATTCCAATTACCCGTCTCTGCTAATATATTCTTACCACCCTTTCATATCTGCTCGTTCTATCTTGCCGTTGTTCCCGCGAAACCATGGAGCACATTTCTGCCGTAGACTCGACTCTTGTCTTCAGCCAATCGGTGCCCTGTTTGGCTCGCAACGATCAAGCTGATTCAACGTAAACAAAGGAAAAAGACTGGGCGCTCTCTCTGGAACAAAGTCACACCTGTGCGAATAGGCTGCGTGGGTCGCATGCCTAGCCAAGAACAACAATATCGGCGAGTAAACACAGCGCAGTGGAGTGACAGTGTCGATTTCCTTTCCGCTATAATAACACCGCTGCCGCAAGCGCTGGCAGCCAGTCCGGACTGAACCGAGGCGCGTCTTCTTCTCTGCTGCACCGTCCAGATATCCCAGGTGACTGATGATGCAAAGCATAGGGGGGCCTTGGCGGGGAACCCCCAGCTTGGTCTATCACTGGAGCTTGGTCCACAGCATGAAGAAGTGGCGGAGTTGCGAAATTCATCCAGCGGCGGCCGAAAGTTAAGACGGCGTCGAGGTCCGAGTGCCTTCGTAAGGACAGCTTAAATTGAGTTGCATCAGTTTGTTTCAAAATGCTGTTTTGCATTCAACTGCTGAGGTTGACGCCAGGCATCCCAATAGGGGGTCGCAAATGATGGTGGAAATCAGCAGCCAGGATTTGCTATTCGATCCTACAATCTTTTAATCCGGGTCTGTCGATGCCACTCATCGCACCACAGCAGCATGTTCAATCCATGCCCATAGTTTGACATATAATTCCAGCCGCACCAGACGTACCGAATGCAGTCTCAACAGTCATACAAAAGTCCAGTCCAGTCATACCGAGTCCTCGAGTGAAGGAGACGTCAACCAATTCCTGCTCGAGTTCTCAATGTGCGGTGGAAGTGTCACCCCGTGCCTGAACTACCGTACGGCGCGACGGAGATGAACCTCAGCCCGTGCCTCAGCTATTGCCCTCGGTATGACAGAGGTGAGCCTCAGTCTGTGCTTGACCTACTATCCTCGGTGTGACAGAGGCGAGCCTCAGTCTGTGCTTGACCTACTATCCTCGGTGTGACAGAGGCGAGCCTCAGTCTGTGCTTGACCTACTATCCTCGGTGTGACAGAGGCGAGCCTCAGTCTGTGCTTGACCTACTATCCTCGGTGTGACAGAGGCGAGCCTCAGTCTGTGCCTGACCTACTATCCTCGGTGTGACAGAGGCGAGCCTCAGTCCGTGCCTGCCCTACTGTCCTCGGTGTGACAGAGGCGAGCCTCAGTCTGTGCCTGACCTACTATCCTCGGTGTGACAGAGGCGAGCCTCAGTCCGTGCCTGCCCTACTGTCCTCGGTGTGACAGAGGCGAGCCTCAGTTTGTGCCTGACCTACTATCCTCGGTGTGACAGAGGCGAGCCTCAGTCTGTGCTTGACCTACTATCCTCGGTGTGACAGAGGCGAGCCTCAGTCTGTGCCTGACCTACTATCCTCGGTGTGACAGAGGCGAGCCTCAGTTTGTGCCTGACCTACTATCCTCGGTGTGACAGAGGCGAGCCTCAGTCTGTGCCTGACTTACTATCCTCGGTGTGACAGAGGCGAGCCTCAGTCTGCGCCTGACTTACTATCCTCGGTGTGACAGAGGCGAGCCTCAGTCTGCGCCTGACTTACTATCCTCGGTGTGACAGAGGCGAGCCTCAGTTTGTGCCTGACCTACTATCCTCGGTGTGACAGAGGCGAGCCTCAGTCTGTGCCTGACCTACTATCCTCGGTGTGACAGAGGCGAGCCTCAGTCCGTGCCTGCCCTACTGTCCTCGGTGTGACAGAGGCGAGCCTCAGTCTGTGCCTGACCTACTATCCTCGGTGTGACAGAGGCGAGCCTCAGTCCGTGCCTGCCCTACTGTCCTCGGTGTGACAGAGGCGAGCCTCAGTCTGTGCCTGACCTACTATCCTCGGTGTGACAGAGGCGAGCCTCAGTCTGTGCTTGACCTACTATCCTCGGTGTGACAGAGGCGAGCCTCAGTCTGTGCCTGACCTACTATCCTCGGTGTGACAGAGGCGAGCCTCAGTTTGTGCTTGACCTACTATCCTCGGTGTGACAGAGGCGAGCCTCAGTCTGTGCCTGACTTACTATCCTCGGTGTGACAGAGGCGAGCCTCAGTCTGCGCCTGACCTACTATCCTCGGTGTGACAGAGGCGAGCCTCAGTCTGCGCCTGACTTACTATCCTCGGTGTGACAGAGGCGAGCCTCAGTCTGTGCCTGACCTACTATCCTCGGTGTGACAGAGGCGAGCCTCAGTTTGTGCTTGACCTACTATCCTCGGTGTGACAGAGGCGAGCCTCAGTCTGTGCTTGACCTACTATCATCGGTGTGACAGAGGTGATCCTCAGTCCGTGCCTGACCTACTGTTCTCGGTGTGACAGAGGCGAGCCTCAGTTTGTGCTTGACCTACTGTCCTCGGTGTGACAGAGGCGAGCCTCAGTCTGTGCTTGACCTACCATCCTCGGTGTGACAGAGGTGATCCTCAGTCCGTGCCTGACCTACTGTCCTCGGTGTGACAGAGGCGAACCTCAGTTTGTGCTTGACCTACTGTCCTCGGTGTGACAGATGTGATCCTCAGTCCGTGCTTTACCTACTGTCCTCGGTGTGACAGATGTGATCCTCAGTCCGTGCTTGACCTACTGTCCTCGGTGTGACAGATGTGATCCTCAGTCCGTGCCTGACTTACTGTCCCCGGATTTATGCAGTAGAGTCTCGGCTGGCGCCCTCGACTGTCCACTTGGCGCCTCTTGACACAGTTCGGTCGGCAAAGGTCGGCCGACCGCAGCATCAGCACGTCCGGCCGCGGCCCACGCCCGCCAGCTGCCGGTAGAGCCGAGCAGCCGTCTCGGCCCGGTCAGCCGCTCAGCGGCACAGCCACCGGCACGGGCGGCGTGTCGTGCCGTTGCGCGCCTCTGGTCCATTAGCCGGCCGGCTGGGTGTTGCCGGCGTGCCGGTGTCGGCGCGGCACGGCGCCCAGCCAGCGCGCGCCGCCGCCGCCGCCGCCGCCGCCGCCGCCGCCGGCACCGACACTAGCCAAACGAGTCAAATGCACAGCACGTTAATGATCTCGTAAACTGAAGGCGCCGGCGGGCCGCAATCGGCGGCTCGTGTACGGTCGGCGCCGCCTCGTCATCGACCGCCCGACACAGTCGCGCTCAGTGACGAATGACATTCGGCCGCCAGCCGCCAATCGGGCATCGGCGCCTCGACCAAGTTATCCAGATCGCTAGTCTCGCCGTGCCGCCCAGCGCCCCCGCCGACCCCCGCCAACTCCCGCCAACTCCCGCCAACTCCCGCCCACTCCCGCCAACTCCCGCCCACTCCCGCCCACTCCCGCCAACTCCGGTCAACTTGTCCGGCCGGCGCTCATTGCCCAGACAGGAGCCGCCGGCCACACGTGACTGTTGGCGCGCGCGCCGCGCTCTGTGTCCCCTGGCCACACCCACCTACTCCACTCCCATCCATCGGACCCACCTGGAACCGGTGCCGTGCTGACCTGCGCCTCGAGGTGACACAACCCGGCACATACTGACCCATTATCTACACCTCGACCTCTCAGGAGGGTGGAGATAATGGCACCCAGGATGTGTTTGGGCGCTGATTAATAAGTCATATATCATCTCATGTATGCGTATATATCTCATTTGTCTGATATGTCTGAGAGTGAACACGGATGTGCTGGTAAACGGATAGCCGGAGGGTGGGTGTATGGCTGATGGCTCGTAGCGTGGTCAAAGTTATTTTCAGTTGGCCATCAGAAGTGAAATTAGTGTTTGAAAATTTGACCTAATCTTCGATTTTTGCCAGAAAAGATGAAAATATATCCATAAAGACGCATATCTTTTATGAGCAGCCACGTAGTGCAGTTTTCGTTCTGAATAGTGATCCAGTAAAAGGCGTAAAAAGATCCGAAAACAGCAGATAATGCATTGTTGATTGCCTTTTCCCGTCCAATTTCCCAAAATTAGGGCACCGTGATGGAGTGAATGCTGCTATAATTATCCATATATTGCATGAGTTTGTTTCGCATGGACCGACACTCTTCAAATATATTTTTATCTCACCACTTTTCCTGGAGACGCCCAGGCAGTGCAGCACATGCTACTGGCGTGCCATCTGTGCGCAATATTGGCAGCGTCGCATCTCCCACACCGATACTTGGGTGTGATCCTTCCGCACAAATAAAACGAAAGGCGGATACAAGTATGCGTCGTCTGAGTCAGACTGGTTCCGCCCAGTCATGTTCGTGTTTTCTTCCTGAGGCAAGCTGGGCCAGCTCTCCCGCTTATGGGCAGTCAGCCAAGTGGAGCTATATCGAAGGGCGCTTTGAAGACTGATGGGATGCGGCCAGATGGGATCGGTTATTGCATCAGATGTGAGGTCGACAATAAAGGGGTCTGTGGAATGACGAAGTCGTATCAGATAGTTGTGCCCAACTCTGACATGGAATACAAGACGCCAGCTTAGCTCATTTATGTAATATCAACTACCATTTAGCACACCGGCAGCGTCATATTTCAGGCCAGTCAGTCTTCTATCCCTCGATAAAAATATACCTGTTTTTATATGATATAACAAATGCTTCATGTTCTTTTTACAAGCCGATTTCCCGGGATAAGTGAATTCTAATGTTTTGTTCTGCTTCAAATCTTGTTGACCTTATGAACCTCGCGATAATTAAAGCAAGGATAATACAACGGATATTATCACAATTTCCACACACAAGACATCGCCGTCTCAACAATGATAAAAGGCTTACGGTGAGCATGAAGTGCGTTCATTGCAATTGGTAAATCATTATACCGTATCGTAAGCTCAAAAGCTGGTGTTTGTTAAGCTAATGTCCACTGGCAACTGCCACACAGTCACTTGCAACTTGCATGAGCGTGTCTGGAACCGACGGTCCAGAACCTACCCCAGCACAACATGTCATTAAACTGTGACAGGGAAGCGTGCTGAAATTGACCCTAGTGGGTTAAATTGCTCCGTAATGTTCAGCTGCTGACAATAAGCGTGCCGTCACCGATGGTATCAAAATTAGCACGAGACATCGGGCATGCTGGACGGGCGAGAACAGGAGACTGGCCATGGAGCCCCCACATGGCACGTGCAGGATCGGACACCAAACCACAACAGGCCACCTGAGGATCCACCGCACTGTCGGCAGCTCGTGAGGGCATGCTTAACTTTCGTCCGGCATTCGCGGAATTTCAGGCATTTCAGAACTAAACAAAACCTACCAAAGAACGTCGATACAGTGGGTTCAAAATTTGGGTGCCAACTCGACATTTGAAAGGAGAGCTCAACTGCCCAATAATGCCTTCAGGTTCGGGATATGTTGCCTTGAAAAATAAAACTCAGCTCGACTCGGAGTTGGCTGCAATTTTTACGAAATCTTGTTCATTTCTCCAATAATGTGCTCCTATTCTATGCCTAAAAACGCTCTGCTGACTTGTGGACTTATAGAAGGTGCCACGCCGTGCGACGGTCATCTTTACCTCACGCTCAGTTCATGCCGCACACGAACGTACAGCGCGGCACCCACCATCCGACTGACCCCAGTCACGCCGTCGCCTGGCTCTGAGCAGGCAGGTCGATTGGCATGACAACACAACCAGATGGACGGTGACTGGCCGGCCGGATGTAAGCCGGCATCTGCTGGACCGACCTGGCTAAAGTCCGCCATCTAAAACCCTCTCTTTGAATACATATGTACTCACTTCACATAATACAATGCGATGCAATCTGCTAAGATTGAATATTTCAATCTCATGCTTGATACTCGGCGCAGAACTTGGGACGAGAAGGCTGCAACATAGCATTTCTCAGGGATTCAAAGGTGTGACGGTGCTGGGCCGGGTCGGGTCAAACTAACCATATAAACGTCTGTGGTATGTGGCACACACGCACACGCACACACACACACACACGCACACGCACACACACACGCACACACACACACACACACACACGCACACACACACACACACACACACACACACACACACACACGCACACGCACACGCACACGCACACGCACACGCACACGCACACCCACACGCACACGCACGCGCACGCGCACGCGCACGCGCACGCGCACGCGCACGCCGCACACGGACAGACAGACAGACAGACAGACAGACAGACAGACAGACAGACAGACAGACAGACAGACAGACAGACAGACAGACAGACAGACAGACAGACAGACAGACAGACAGACAGACAGACAGACAGACAACAGACAGACAGACAGACAGACAGACAGACAGACAGACAGACAGACAGACAGACAGACAGACAGACAGACAGACAGACAGACAGACAGACAGACAGACAGACAGACAGACAGACAGACAGACAGACAGACAGACAGACAGACAGACAGACAGACAGACAGACAGACAGACAGACAGACAGACAGACAGACAGACAGACAGACAGACAGACAGACAGACAGACAGACAGACAGACAGACAGACAGACAGACAGACAGACAGACAGACAGACAGACAGACAGACAGACAGACAGACAGACAGACAGACAGACAGACAGACAGACAGACAGACAGACAGACAGACAGACAGACAGACATACAGACAGACACAGACAGACAGACAGACACACATACAGACAGACAGACAGACATACAGACAGACAGACAGACAGACAGACAGACAGACAGACAGACAGACAGACAGACAGACAGACAGACAGACAGACAGACAGACACACAGACACACAGACAGACAGACAGACAGACAGACAGACAGACAGACAGACAGACAGACAGACAGACACACAGACACACAGACAGACAGACAGACACACACGCACACACGCACACACGCACACACGTACACACGTACACACGTACACACGTACACACGCGCACACGCGCACACGCACACACGCACACACACACACACGCATATATATATATATATATATATACATATACACAGATAGATAGATATACGGGAGTAGACTATTTCTGACAGCCAACAACTCGTAATCACACTGGCTCTCATTTGGGTTTTTTAACTGGTCGTGGTCATGAAAAAAAGAGGTCCCAAAAATGATGATATACGGCAATGAAACAGCGTTCAAGACTGTGATACCGGTAGCATCGCTTCGGTAGCATCGCTTCGGTAGCATCGCTTCGGTAGCATCGCTTCGGTAGCATCGCTTCGGTAGCATCGCACCCAGGGCTTCACAGTGACGCGAATATTCCGAAATGAAGCGATACGTAAACACATTATCCGGCGTTTCAGAACACGCCAAGCCTGACACGACACACCTGCCGCAGCAGTCAACGTGGCTCGCAGCTACTTGAAAGGACCATGTTCAGCAATGCATTGCATGTTGCAGTCCATACTCCCCCGCCCTGCTCCCCTATTGCAGTAGGTTCTCCAGACAGGCGGCTTGCTCCACCAGAGCTTCAGAATATCCACCACTTGACGGAACACTCCTATAAGGAGCACTCCCGCAATTGCATACTTGAGCTAAGCGCGCTAGTATGATGTATTTCTTGCAGCTCACGAACGTCCGGTCTGGACACGCACACCTGCATCTCGGACTTGGGGGCGAGTTAGTCCTTTTGCATTCAATACATGGCCTTCAGATGCTTCTCGAGCGGCCATACGCGCAGCTACGGGATCAAACGCAAGCCTGAGCTTAATCTATCCCGGTCAGCGAGAAGCTAACTGTGTAAAGGAGCTCGCATCAACCATGATTCAGCCACACTAAGCCCCCTACTTCCCAGTAATGTTCTCGTCGACTCTGTCTGCCACCGGCCCACCACAACAATCCTCCCACTGCACTGTTATGCAGCCCGGTTCATCACAATAATCCTCCCACTGCACTTTTATGTAGATAGGCCGATCACAATAATCCTCCCACTGCACTCTTATGTAGCCAGATCCATCACAATAGTCCTCCCACTGCACTGTTATGTAGCTCGGAACACCGCAACAGTCTTCCCACTGCATTGTTATGCAGCCCGGCCCACCAGAACAATCCTCTCACTGCACTGTTATACAGCCTGATCTATCACAAAAGTCTTCCCACCGCACTGTTATGCAGTCCGGTCCATCACAATAATCCTCCCACTGCACTTTTATGTAGATCGGCCGATCACAATAGTCTTCGCGCTGCACTGTTATACAGTCCGGCCCCCCACAACAGTCCTCACACTGCGCTATTATGCAGCGGTGCAGGACGCCGCCATGATGCTTCTGTAAATGGAGCCAGGTACTACGGCTGCGCGACCACGGACACGACATTCCAACTGGCTTCCTAAACTCGGAAAAAAAGTTAGTAGCGGCGAGTCGTCCTGGAGTCGTTTTGGAGTTGCCCTGGAGTTGTCCTGGATTTAGACGTGACGAGCAGTCCTGACGTCGTCCTGGGGTTGTCCGGAGTTGTCATGGGGTCCTAAAATAGTTGTATCTTTACAC
Organism: Imbricaverruca yamaguchii; assembly: GCA_034440575.1. Classification (NCBI taxonomy): domain Eukaryota; kingdom Metazoa; phylum Arthropoda; class Thecostraca; family Neoverrucidae; genus Imbricaverruca; species Imbricaverruca yamaguchii. Next base: position 43,539 of record JAOTOL010000918.1, read on the forward strand.
TTTGTTTCGAGAGTACAATAATATAATAGGCCGGCTGTTAAAAATCCCCCGAAGATATGAGAACAGCTTAGGCCCATATTTCTCCCCGGAATGTGAATAGTGCCAAATTAAGTTCAGGAACCCAGGAATGCAATTGTCACTTGACGAATGCGGCGAACACAAAACCTAGATTATTAGCTTGGTCACCGCCTGCATGCGAGGAATTCCACCAGGCCAGCAGCACGATGCACCAGGCCAACAACACCAGGCGGCAGGCCAGCAACAGGATGACTGTTACTTCGTCCGGCAAGTAACTGGCTATCATGGCAACCCTGTCTCGAGATGCAAACCGCCAGACCGAGCTGACGACCGGCGACACGGCCGAGGTCGGTATCAAATGCCACAACAATCGGCGCAACAGTCAGCACCATGACCGCCAAATTCGCCGCACGAAGTTCGGCCAGTGTACGCAGGTCAGGAATTTCTAGCCAGTCTGGGAAGGACACCAAGTCACAGTTGAACTGTTCGCAGTGCTGCTACACCATTGTTGCGCTTTTCTGGTGACATAAGGCGTAAGTGGCGCCGAATACCACCTGTCTCTTACACTCTTCACCCATGACTAATAGGCGTAGCAGGTTGGCGAAGCTACATGTCCAAACAGGCGATGCGTCGCAAAGCAAATAACCAGCCGACCGACAATACCACCAAGAGCACTGGCACAGAACCGACAGAGGGCAAAGCACAATTGGTTTGAACACGGCCAAGGACATTACCACTGCCCGCGACAATACTAGCTGTATTCAACCTTTTGCCAAACCTTAGTGTAGCTTTCCTCTATAACATGCAACGCAACCAATGCCATGGCATTATACCTTTGATTCAGAAGTGTCACTTGTGATAGGATATCCCATCAGGTAAATAATGGCACTACATACGGAACAATACGAAGAAGTTTGGTCTCCCTGTATTGGACGGGCTGCCCTTCGACCATAGGCGCACCGGGGGGCAGCCCCCCCCACATGAGACCAAAGTGCCCTTTGGCCAAAAGTGCCCTTTTGACCGAAAAGTGCCCTCTTGGCCGGAATGTCCAGAATTCAGCCCAAAAATCACCTGCCTGATGTGCCCCGCCTGTGCCAAAGGTACCCTTTGGGCCCAAAACTGCCCCTTTTGGCGATTTTTTCCCCGCCCCCCCCAACCCGGTCAACAAAGTGCCCTCTTGGCCGGAATGTCCCAAATTTAGCCCAAAAATTACCTGCCTTATGTGCCACGCCTGTGCCAAAACTGCCCTTTTGGCCACAAAAAAAAATCACGCCCCCTCCCCACCCGGTCAACAAACCTTCCAGTGTGCCCCGGACCGCAAAGTGTCCTTTTGGAGCCGGTCAGGTGCATTTTTTGAGCCGGCCAAGTGCCCTTTTCGGTCCGGGCCCCCATGGAAAAATCCTGGGTGCGCGCCAGCCTCCGACGGCCGTTTTCAGGCGCGATCCCACTACTCCTCGACGCTTTTGGCTGCTCGGTTTCTCGCCTTAGACAACCTGGCGACCCCGGACTCCTCCAGGGGCCCATATTGATGTCAGGCTTAGTGCGGAAACCCGATCGACATAGACCGCCACAGAGCAGGGATCCCGCCCTGGTGAGATTCTCACACTCATACCTCCGAGTCGCCGGATCACAGGAGCGCAACACCACCCCCAGAGACTACACACGCAAGGTGGTCCCAATTCAAGGCACCGTCAGTCGGGAGAATAGTGACAAGCTTCCGGGACGATACGTCCCTTTTAAATCGCATTCGATTATCGAAGTATTGTTCGCCTTAGATATTGGGTGAGGCAATGTCTTGGCCCGGCAACTGTTAACTGGGGAAGACTTAAACAACGCATCATCCTAATCTACCCAAAACCCCTGGCATCAGGTTGGGCTGGAGATTTCTCACGAAGCCAGGGTGGTCCAAGTACCTGATTGAAAGAAATATTTACAGATTGAACAGGACAAAATGACAAATCAACATTAGCACGATACCAACCCAGGGGAGTCAAGACCCCACCCCTCTACTCATCCAGGGTCTCCAGCCATGGTATCAGAAATTCACCGTAGTCTTTGTTTACGGCGCAGCTAGCTCCGTGGTGCATCATGAGCCTTTGCGTCGTGACTACTGGGTGCACGAATTGACACCCATTTCACAGAAGTTCCGTGGATCCGTGGAACCGGAAGCGGTCTTTTTGGCACGTCTGTTGAAGACGGATCTCACTGCTCTCCCCCCCCTTTAGCGTGGAGTCTGTGCCGGATTCAATTGCAGGATTAAGTTGTGCCCAGATTCCTTACCGTAGCACTTGCGGCCTCGACGAGAGACTATCTAAATAGCGGTGCGGCAACCAGCAAGTAATTTAGTGCCTAGACGGGCTAGAGGCGCTCTTTATCCAGCGAACGCCCTTGTATGACTAATGGTCGAGCCAGCACATTGCAGGCGGCGCAACCTTTGTGGTCCGACACGCCTCTAAAAATCACTCCGTCGCCGGCACATTGCTCTGGGTGCCAGAGGACCTCATTGGCTGGTCCGGCACCCACGCAGAGATAGGAAGCTGCGCCCGTGTCAATGCGATGACCCCACTGGCGCCCGCACGCAGAATAAAACGCGTCGTTGTCCGCCAACTTAGCGCCAACGTGGTGCCAGTGTCGGCGCTGGCGTTGATATGAAACGCGACGAACACTCCCCACTCGTACAACATCAGGTCAGGCAAAGGGCGGCCTCCCGGGATCGGACGCCAACAAAGCGTCCCCTGTGCTCCACACCGAGTCGCTGAGTGAGTGTCTCCCCGAAGAGGTTTCGAGATCTTGGCAAACCAGGAACGGTGATCAAAGCGCCGCCCAGGATAAGGTGTAATCTGCGAGAGTACTTCCCAGGAAGTGGCGTGATTTGTTCGCACGGTCAAGCCAAAATCAACATTGGCCTTTCATATTGTGAGTTCCACATTAGGACCTCCGCATTTGGACCTCCGCATTGCGGCCTCCACTTTTGGACCTCCATATTAGGACCTGTACATTGGGACCTCCACAATAGGACCTTCGCAATTGTGGGATGACTCAACTCAAGTTCAAAAACGCTGCTGTAAAGTCCGAACGTCATCGATTGATGCTAAACTGAATCACGTAAGCGGCGGGGTCAACACCCCATTATCGTTTGCCGTCTATTGTCATGAACTTTAACTTGTCATGAACTTCGGATAGATCATTGAGCAGTAGTAAAGCATGTATACGTCAAAGGGACGGATGGTGGTCATTAAATGCTTCTAGAGTTATACTTTCTGAATATTAGTTGAAACGAAGCATTATATGAAATGAGCATCACAGTCACAAGGGGACTCTATCGAGTCGACCCGAGCACCGGAAACAAATCAGAATAGGTCCCGAAAGAAAATTATCCGAAGGGCCTTTCTACTCTCGATGGTGCCAGCTGCGGGAAAACAACGCTGAACAGCCGCAGTGGCGTACCAAGGGGAAAAATGCTGCCCCACATCCTGAAGGGGTATGCTCCCAAGAATTGCGCCGGTTTCCCAAAAATCGCGCTGGGTCCCATAAATTCGTATCATGGGCCCAGAATTTGCGTACCGGGTTGTGAGTGCAGTGGGCACCGTAACTCTTACACCAGGCTCCCCAAAATTTGCATCTGATTCCACCAAAGTCACGCTGGGGCGGAGCTAATTATAACACGCCCTGATAACTCGCGACCACGCCCCCAAATATCGCGTACTGGACCCAGAATTCCGGCGGTAGTACCAAAAGTTTGAGTCGAGGCATCACAAATACTCCTCTGCAAGCACAGCGAGGCCCCACAAAACAGATCTGAACTCGATAAAAAGTAAGCCGGTGACCTCTAAAATAAGGAGCAATTCCGAAGAACATATGTCCGAGTCAGGAAAATTTCTCCTAAGGTCCAAACATGCCCCAGATGCCTTCAAAAAATGCGTACGGCCACGAAAAAAACGCACAGGAGTTTAAAAATTGCGGCGAGACACGTAGCGCCAGGTACCAGAGAAATCAGGCCGAGACTCGGACTTTAAAAACAAATTCAAAAGTCACGAGAAGTTGCGTCGAACCCAGAAAACTGTTCCGAGTCCCCCGGAACTATGCACCTGGGAACGAAATGTCGCACCGTGACCCCGGAAATTATGCCAAAGGAACCAAGGTTATGCTGGGATTCCACAAATGTGCGATAAATAAACGCCTCAAATAAACAGCGAAGCCCTGAGAGCACAACGGGAGGCCGAAAATGCGCCGTGGCCCTCCAAAGCCCGAGCTTCGCAAACGCGGCAGGGCGTTATAATATGGTTGAACTCCAAAAAGCGAGTTGGTCGTAAAAAAGAACAAAAAGACCGGGCACGAAATAAAGACATCCGGGTCTTCGAAAACGCACCGATACCTCAAGCATGTCACGGCTGTACAAAAAAGCAACAAAGCTCTAAAAAGTAGCCGGGTCTCAAATATGTACCAGGTCCCCAAAAAATTGGCTGGAGCTCTAAAACACATCCGTGGACGAATAAAAACACAACGGGTAAAACAGCGAACACCTAGCTAGGGTCTCGGCTCGGTGAACAATTTTGGAGCATATTTAACCTCAGATATGAGGTGCATCAAAGCTCAGTGCATCATAATTTCTTAACCACGAGCAAGTGTGGGAAGAAGACAACTAATGCATGGAATTGAATTCATCGAATTTTCTAAGCCAGCCGCCATACCAGTAAATCCACATGCCAAATATGGCACAAGTCTATCATGTGACAGCAATCAGCAAAACGTTGGAGACCTAGCAGAAACTGGAGAAGCGCACGTAGTGTGGCGAATGCGCATGGTGCATGTGCACGACTGTTGGCGTTTTAGCGACCCTGCGTAAGTAATCGGAATGCCTGAAATCGGAAAATTTTACTTTTTTGGCGGTTTGTACTGGTGTATCTTCAGCAGTGTGAAGTGACTTATAAAGGAGTACGAACGCAATATCCTTTGAACAGGATCGGGGAGTTCGTGTTGAAATCCGGTGATTCAGAAATGATGGTGGCAGATTTGGCCCCATCGACAGGGCAGCTAAGTTGGTCAGTAATTATTCTTTAAAAATAAAATAAAATAGTATCTCACTGACAAACATAGTGGTGCGTGGACTTTTTAAAAAATTGGAGTCTGTGCGACAATTCCAAATCAGTTTGCCCACCCCCATCGCAAATCCTAGGCACGCCACTACCATGGCATGATACAATTTGACCTGTTGATGGCCCTGATCCGCCGCAGTGGACTCAGCAGCCCCGGTCCACCACAGTGGAAGGTGTACTCCGCGACCCCGGTCCGCCGCAGTGGACGACGTGCTCTGCGACCCTGGCCCGCCACAGTGGACGGTGTGTACTTCACGGCCCTGATCCGCCATAGTGGACGGTGTGCTCTTGGGCACTCGTCCGCCACAGTAGACGGTGTGCTCCGCGGCCCTGGTTCGCCACAGTGGACTTCATGGTTGGAGAAAACGGGCTTTTCCTGGATTTTTCCCATCCGTAGCATGATCCTCTTCAAAAAATTATTATCCGTGCTTTCCATTTGGACGTTTAATGCATTCTTTGACAATGAATTGCCCTGTGGTAGTGCTCCAGATTCACTGGAAACTGCAAAGTGATATTCTGATGTCACAGGTGTGAATGAAAATATCCTCCCCGACCCTGAACTCGCCCAATCACAAATTTGGCTTCGCCCCTCCCTAATGTTAGGCGCCAAGGAAATACTTCCACCGATTGTCGTCATAGTTCAGGTCTGCTGTGCTCCGATACTACATCAAGGCCGGTGCGTGTTAGCCTGCATCTAATCGCTGAAACATTTTTATTTAAGCCGGTGGGTGCTTGTTGGTGTGAGCAGTGAGGGAAAGGCGCTGACGGCGACAATGACGATATATCCGAGCCCACTGTATGAAACTGCAGTCGCATGCCATTCCTCAGAGTTGTTATGTAAAGACATAAAGACATAAAAGATTAGTGCAACTATGAGCCACAAGGGCCTTTCTTGGTTGCACTCTATACACTGAACCAGTTGCCCACCAAATTTGTCAATCAGCCCTCCCTGTAATACTGAAAAGCAAGCCCTCTATTTTTATGATTGTCTATGCTGTTTTTAAAGATGTTCAATGTGCTGCTACTGACAATGTTTTCTGGCAGCTGGTTCCAGTGTTTACTACCCTGTTGATGAAGAAAGTCTGCCTTAACCTTGTTCTGCTGTGGTTAACTTTAATTTTTAATTTATGATCTCTAATTGCACAAGGGCCCTGTTGACATGTACTCTGTACCGCTCTTTTAATTATGCGACTTCACCAGTTATTGGACGATTTTCCTCGTTCGTGGGTAAGCTGAATAAACATAAACATACACATCGTCGAATACAAACTCAGAACTTCTGAGATCTGAACATATAGTATGCGAAATCCGATGAGTCTTTGGTTGGGGGGGGTACGTGCGTTGGCACTTCGGCCCCCCAATGTTTTTAAAAAATCGACACCCCTGGCTGCATCCATGTGGTACTGTGAGCTGTATCTAAGGACCCGGGAACCAGTGGGATGGGTAGGCAGTGGGCAGCCCCTTGCCCCTACACACTTTTGACCAGCTCAGCACTAACCTTATGGGTGTTGCATGGGAAGAATCGGCTTAAACATGGTCCTTGCCTGGCCCCCTACCACAACTATGATCAGGGGTGTTGATTTCTGGAAAACATTGGGGGGGCAAAGTGTACTGGACCCCCGAACAAAAACTTATCGGATTTCGCCCACTATATTTTCAGACCTCAATCATTTTTATTTTTATTTGACGATGTGTATGTTTATGTTTATTCAGCATCCTCGTCAACGGGAAAAATCGTCCAGTAACAGGTGAAGTCACATAAGCAAAAGAGCAGTGCACTGTACATGTCAACATAGAAACTTTGAGTCGTAGCATGCGACTATAGTGTCATACAGCGTACTCGGGTCCACCGTCTTCGTCAACGTCATCATAGTCAACGTTACCGTCACCCTCCCCTCACTCCAAACACCAACAAACACACAACAGCTTAAATAAAATCATCGGAGCACAGCCGGCCTGGACTGTGATGACGATGGGTGAAGGCATTTTCTTGGTGCCAAACATTAGGAAGGGACAAAGCCAACGTTTTGGTGGGGTGAGTTCAGGGTTGGGAAGTCCACTATCTAGACCTAATCCGTTTCTTTACGTTACAAAATATGCTGGTTAACATCGACTAATTTTTATATGTAGCATGGTGCTTTTCATTTTTGTTTCTTTAATATCTTATGAGCATAAAAACAGCATAGATTATTGGGGGGGGACCAACATTTGGGGGCCAAGATCAACATTGGTGGGGCCATGGCCCCCACAAAAGGATACAAATCGACACCCCTGACTATGATACAGCTCCAGTGCCACTGGCGTGACTCCATTTTGTGAGTTGCAATTTTCCACGTCAGTGCTAATAGGCATGAAATTGGACATCTAGGACAACATATGCGATTCATCATCGACTACCCCCCCCCCCTCCTCAAAGGGGACGAGTAGTCTATGGGTAAATTATCCTCTCGCGATCGAAAGAATGTGGGTTCGAGTCTCACCTGTCGCTACTCTTCGCCTGCGGTCAATCGACGTGGGAGATTGGAGACTCTACATGACTCAACAGTCGATGTGGCGTAAAACCAATAATCAACCGACCAACCCCTGTCCTCTATCGGAACTCGTGCCTTCAGGTACCGTCGCAGTGTTAAACAAGAGTTTATCACGTAAACGTTTTCGATTCTGATCACAAGCTTCTTCGGGTTAAGACAGATTCAGGGGGGATTCAAGGCGCTTCGGCACCTTCCTTCCGTACCGCATAAACCTACAACGTTCATACGCCGGGACGGATCCAGGGGGCGAGGGGCGACCGATCTTAGGACTGGCAAGGTATGGGTATGCGATGTTCTCCCACCCAGAATGTTTAATTTGTTGAAATTGTCTTCATCAGTGGGCAGTGGCACCCCTCCAATGGAATGGCACTCTCCCAAAACTACGTCGCATCCCCTTTGCAAAACCATATATCCGTTTGTACCCATAACAAGGGGTCTTATGTACCTTCGAAGGGGAAGGTGTTCCTCAACGTTGGCTCCCCGCCCCAAATATCTTCAACTTTTAAAATAGAACCCTATGGAGTGTCCCCTATTCATTTGGCCCCGCCCATTGTCCCATGTATCCTCCCCACACAAAAAAAAAACATCAACACCCATGCTCGTAGATGTTGCAAACACAAAAAAAAATCCGTGATGATTTGTCTCCTCTCCTGAACCGTAATGATGGTGCAGCACAGATAATGATTCCTAACAGTCCACCCCAAACAATTTCTCCGCTCGAACACGAGGAAGAGGTACAATAGGTGACCCTATGACCGCCTGCTAAGCACGAGACCAACCTCGACCTTGAAGTTATGAAGCATTGTCAGCCACGGTGGAACTCCACGCGCCAAGAACATTTTCGGTATCACCCACGTACCTCAGCAGGACGAATTCCTTTGGAGCTGTTGCTTGGTCTCACATGCGAGAATCACGCGCACGCCAACACACTCAACGCGAGCACACTGTCTCATTCTCCACTGCCAAACAGCTGATATGACCAGTCGACCAGAGCAGCAGCCGCGTAGCGGGAGTACCAGAAATACGATTTGAGTATCTAAAGATAGATGGCACTGTCATCGCAGTGATTAAAGCGCTGATACAATCATTGTTCATTTCTATGTGAATGTTTCCAATTACCAAAATTGTGAGAAACCTGTACGTGACCAAGAGCTTACTCAGGATTGTCCTAAGGAGACCAAAATTGGCGCAGCCACCTGAAATTTTTTATGTGTGGTGCTGTGGCCCTTCGTCACAGGGTCGCGAAGCTCTCGCCAAGGGAGTCAATAGGATCCATCACGATAGGATCTAACGATCCGAGGCCCCTTGCGATGATCAAGAAGTCATTCACATTAGCCAAGAAAATGTCCCTGAACATCTTCCAGATGACACTCTCCGTTGACTCGGGGCTTGCATCGGTCCGGGACCCTATTCCTCAGCCCGTGGTGCTTTTCGTTGGTCCAGAGGGCCCCAAGGTGGTCGCCTAGAGGATCATTCCGAATTTCTTGGGGGGGGGGGGGCTGCCCATTTCGCCTTTCGCCCAGCTACGCCATCGGCTAGAATATGTTTGGTTGGTATTGATTGGCATCGGGGAGCTTGGTAAGGTACAGCCATATCAGTACACTATAAACCAAATCGGGGGCGAATACTGGGAGCGAATACAGGTGGCTTCGCAGTTGCGTCCCTCCAGATGAGAGCCATCCCTCCTCATGGAAGTCCTGTATCTGACTTCTATCAGGCAACTTTTGCTAACAAATTATGACAGTACCACTCCGACAACTTCTACGAGTGCCGCCAGCGTTCTGGGTGCGTGGGCAGATGAACCATCGATTTACAAAATGCTAATGCGAACTTCAAACTTAGATTGGTCATCTTGCTCCGCCGGGCGGCCGGCCAGTACAAAGTGGCTTGAGCTCTAGCACCTATTTTAACTGACAGCTCTCGAGTGTTGTGTGCGGTAAGTTTGTCGATCCCCGTTGAGCCACAATTGAGCCTCAATGTGCTGGTGCCCGCAGGGGCGCAGGCCGCAGTCGTGTCTCATGGGGCGGTCGGCCCATGTAATGCACTAAGGCAGTGCCTCACCTGAGTAGAGCTGGGAAGTATTGTTGTATGTTATTTTCATAAAATGATGCTTTCATCCACTGGAAAATGGCAAACTTGAAAAACATGAAACAAATATGCATTGGTGACTCACAATTATGGTGAAAATGGAAGTTCATTTACATTAAACATATTTCCCCTCTACCCTCAAACCCCCCTCACCCCCCTGCCCAAAAGGCCCCCCCCCCCCCCCTTCCCCCCATAAAGAGAATTTAAATTTTAAAAAAAACGGAGGGGAGGGAACCCCCCACCCAAATCTTTAGGAAATTGGAAACCAAAAAAAAATAAGAAAATTGCCCCCCCCCCGGCCCCCCAAAGAAAACCCCCCCATCCTCCCCACCCAAACAATAATAAAAAAAAAAAAAAAAAAAAAAAAAAAAAAAAATAAGGAAAAAAAAAAAAAAAATATCAACAAAAAAAACGGGTTTTATTTAAAAAAAAAAAAAAATTTTCGATAACCCCCGGGGAAACAAATTTAAACAACCCCCCCAAAGACCCCCCCGGGCCCCCGGGAAGAAAAAAAAAAAAAAAAAAACCAAACAGAAAACCCCGGCGGGGGGGGGGGGGGGGAAAAAAAAAAAAAAAAAAAAAAAAAAAAAAACCCCCCCCCCCCCCCGGGGGGGGCAAAAAAAGGGTGGGGGGGGGGGGGGAACCCCCCCACAAGGAAAGGGAAAACCCCCCCCCACAAAAAAAAAAAAAAAAAAAAAAATAAACTCACGGGGGGGAAAAACCAAAAACTTTAAAAAAACCCCCCCCCCACCCCCACAAAAAAAAAAACCAAACAAAAAGCCCCCCCCAAGATTCTTCCCAATTTAAAAAAATAAAAAAAAAAAAAAGGTGTTTTTTTTTTTTTTTTTTTTTTTTTATTTACACCCTTTCCTTTTAACCTTCCCCCCAAAAAAAAAAACATTTATTTAAAATATTACCATTAATAAAATACTTAAAAATTGGGGGGTTAAATAAAATTAAATTTTTTTTTCTAAAAAAAAAAAAAAAAAAAAAAAAAAAAAAAAAAAAAAAAAAAAAAAAAAAAAAAAAAAAAAAAAAAAAAACATTAGGGTGGAGTGATTTTATGCGTTTTTGTAAAAACGCTGGGGGATAAAGTCTTAAAACTTGCGTTTGGTTCTAAAAAGACGATCTGCAAAGTTTTAGAGCAATCTGAGGCTGGGAAGCCGCCGCGCCTCAGGGCTTTCTGAGACCGAAATGACGTTTTCTAACGAACTTGCGGGATAAATCACCATTTCAAGAATTCGAATAATTAGATAGAAAATAAAGAGTTGTTTCATTGCATTCTACAGTCTTTTATTGACCACTATGCAAATTTTCACTTCTCTTACTTGAAAATTGTGCCCGTCATTACGCAGAGTCTCGTAAGGTGTACCGACCGCAGCGACATCACTGCCCTCTATCGGTGGAAGTGTAAACTGTGTGTATTGGTCGTTTTTCCCGTTTTAGTTCCTCTCTGTGACAACTGAAGGCAGGGAGGGGGCGGATTAAGACAGGGTATATTCGGATGGTTGTTATGCCTACAAATAGGCACACGAACAGAACGAACTAAGCGTAGTTAGTCCTAAGACCTACTCATCTAAATAAGATCCTGGACCACCATACGACTACGAATTGCACACGGCTATCTCTCTGTCTCTGTCTCTGCCTGACTGCCTATATATCTCTCTCTTTCTCACTCTCTCTCTCTCTCCCCATCTCTCTCACATTTACCGCTACACGAAGTCACTTTTCTTGGCGGATTTCGGTCTCGAGGCACAACTGGCCTGGCACGATACGATAATGCCGTGTCGCCTGTCCTCGCCGAACACACGCGTGGACGCCGTAACGCATCGCTCGATACTTTGTGCGTGGCATGGGAATGCCGGTAGCGAGAGAGGTTGGTCGACGGCTGACATAATCTCGTCGTTCGACATGTGAGCGGTAACTGGCGGTTCGATCACCTCGACATGGTCCCATTGAATCATGTCGGTGTATGTGGCCGCCTCCCAGTTCAATGGGGGCACCATGAACTGTCGGCACCGGGATCCCGAGTTACTCCGCGCACTCATGCTCAGTTTGACCCCCCCCCTCTCCCGGATCGACCTCTCAGCGTCGACAACCATGGCCGCGATTAGGTTCTTCGGGTGGGCGAACCACGCGTTTCGTTGCACTGAACGTTTCACCACTGTCTGCACTTCAGGTGTCTGTGTCTGAATAAGTCCCATCGTTCTGAAGAGATGCACGACTCCATGTGTGAAGAGTGGGCGCGCCTTGATGTCGAACCACATAGGGGCATACACCTGCTGGACAAACTCTGTCATCTTTGTCAGAGCCAGGGTTGGCGACGCAGTTATCGTGTACTCTGATGCCGAGAGTTAGCCACCGCGCGTGGTTAAGCGGACCCGGCCTGGTGCGTGCCAGCTCAGCACTGACAACGCCGGTGGCGACGGCTCGGCAGTATCGGAGAAGGATGCGCTGGTCAGCAGACAGGTCCGCGACAACCTGCTCCGCGATGTCAGGTGCGTTGAATGGTATGGGACGGAAGTCCACCCCCGGCTGGCGGTGAATGTCACCAGCTATAGTTTGTCCCAGCGGGCCCTTGAAGGACTTGGACCCACTGGTACCGTGGCCTTCATCCAGCTCCACGAACACATGCCTGCGAAAAAGCCCAGGACAGAATGGGATTGGGACAAGGAAGGAATTTGATTAACATTTATCAGGGTCTAAATGGGCAAATGGCATGGCAAGTGTTTGGATTGTACTACGGACTCACAAATTGCCATGGTTCTAGATAGGTATGCAGATGACGCAGTATATTATTGTATGTCATGTAATTTGTAAGGATCAGGTGGATAGTGGCGATGTATTTCAGTCAATTCTTGTTTTATTATAAAAAAAACAAGCGGCACATACCTCATCGGGAGCACGTTGCCATGAAGAAGGCAGATGAGCCACTGGACGCTACGGCCCAGCTGGCGCTCCATCCTCGTGAGTGCACCGTTTTCGCGGCCTGTGTTGACGGCAGTGCCATCGACCAATACTGCCTGCAGGGATTCTTCTGAGTCGCACTCCCGAACGACTTCTAAAGCCTTGCCAGCAATTGATGCACTATTTTCTGATGTCAGTGTTCTGTGAGCGATGTAGGTTCTACTTGGCTCGCTCACAAATACCAGATGCTTCTCTTTTCCCGTAAGCCGTACGTCTTGCTCATTTGTTTTCTCTCGTATCTTTGTGATATCCTGTCTCCCATCGAATCCCATGCACTGCACCTTACCGCCTATGCCCTCCTTTAGCTTTCGTTTTTCTTTCTCCTGTGCCCTTTTTCTGGCTCTTATCACTTTATCTCGTGTGATGACGTGCCTCGTGTCGTTCTCAGTGACGAGGCCAAGGTCCTTCAAGAGAGCGGTGCCAAGGGCCGCTGCAATCCTATCAGTGACCTCAATGTACCGGTCACACTCCTTAGCGAAATTCTCTAGAGGCATCATATTGTACGGAGCCCTAGTCTGTGTTGGTTCGTGGACACTCCCTGTGTCATATGCATCGTCACCATTGCTTCCCTTGTCCATGCTTTCGGGCTCGTGACCCATGCTGTGCTCGGTCAGACCCGAGGGACCAGGATTCGAGTCGTTGGCGTCCGTCTGAAGGAAAGCCGGGTCAGGCCGCAGACGGTTCTGATCTCTTCGCCTCCTCCCCAATGCATTGGAGGCCTTCATGTCAATGCCGCCGATGCTTCGCTTCCTCTCACCTCGCTGGTCTTGTAAGAAATTCCACTCGCGGTATGGAACCTTGTTCTCGCTGGGGCAGCTGCAGGCATTTCTCGAATGACAACTGCACGCGCAGATGTCAATCAGCTCATGGAGGGAATCGTTTTGCTTGCGCCAGCGCGTTTCTTTATTGGGGTCTTTGTTGGATCCTTTCCTTTCTTCATAATCACCAGGACACCCGGACAATCGACTGAAACGATTTAACAGCGACGCTTGCTTTCCCCCAAAGGTATACAACGCCCTTGGCAACGCTCGTGGCGATTTGCCTTTCGCCCGCTGCATGGTTGTCGACAGCCCGAAGTCTGTAGACTGTAGTCTGTAGAAGTTGTATACATGAATCTGAAGTGGCAGTTGGTTCTTCGGCAGTTCGCAGGGATGGCCCAACGCAAAGCGAGCCGTCTTCGATCGGAATGAACTTCCCTTAACCTTTTTTACTTTCATACTCGAAATCTGATAGGTTCACTAGTCTGGAAAAGAGGCAAAAACTGGTTAGGCAACTGGTAAGTTTCAAAATTCGTCCCTCGCCATAGGATAAAAATGTATCACAAAGTTGTTTTGCTATACCAGGAAGTTCAGGGTGCACAACGGCATTGGAAATTCCGCGTGCGACACACGCCCTCGTAGATCCTTATTTTCGGTTTCAACCATGGTCATGGTTGGAGAATATGCCTCGGCCACCCCGGCCGTGGCCGCGCAATATATTGGCCGCCAGTGAGGTAACTTACAAAGCAATTCTTTACCCATGACCATGGTGGTGATGGTGAGCAAATGTAACAGTTGGTGGGCAATCGATGGTCGGAGTACACAATCATCGCCAGTACTGCTAAATTTGAGCGGTATGCGTTAGTCGTGCAACCGAGTACCCACCCAGTAAGGTGTGGGATTGTCAGTGTTTCTGCCAAAGTAAATTAATTAAGTTCAAATATCTGCAGCAACAATTCACATGCAGCCAAGAAAACATGCTAGCAGGGTATCTCAGGTAAACATTGTGAGCTTGGAGGCTGAAAGGCAGGCCACAATATGCCAAAGCCGGCTGTGGCTACGCTCCAATCGTGTGTAGCTGTCGATAGAAGTCGCTGGAATCGTAATAAAATAGCGCTGTGCGCATAAGAAGTCAGCACACTGTGCACTGTCTCAAATCCGCCACCTACCTGCCCCCCAATTGACCAAGAAAGATACTTATATTGCGGAATGAACGGTGAATGGTCGCAGTTCATACTTCTGCCGATAGAGGGGAGTGGTGGCGCTGCGGGCGGCACACCTTTCGGAACTCTGCGTCGCGGCAGGCACAATTTTCAAGTTAGGGAAGTGAAAATTAGCACAACGGTGGAGGAAAAACTATACAATGCAATGAAATAAATATTTATTTGCTATCTAATTATTTAAATTCATGTAATCGGGCTTCATCCCGCAAGTTGGTAGAAAAACGTCATTTCGGCCTCAGAAAGCCCTGAGGCGCGGCGGCTTCCCGGCCTCAGATTGCTCTAAAACTTTGCAGATCGTCTTTTTGGAACCAAACGCAAGTTTTAAGACTTTAACCCCAAAAATTTTGGAAATCACTCCACCCTAATGTACATATATATATATATATATATATATATATATATATATATATATATATATATATATATATATATATATATAATATATATATGTAATGTAATAATGATATTATTACATTGTGTATATATTACACATATTGTAATATATACAATATGTGTGTATGTGTGTGTGTATGCCAGCCATTTTGGATAATAAAATGGACATACATTAAAACCTCAGTGATATATGAATATATTATGTTATTCCCCGCCATTTATGTATGAAAAGTTCCCGGCAATTTCAGAAGGATTTAAACAGGACGGATAGGGTTGAAATCCACCGACTTCGGAACGATGGTGATAGGTCTGGCACTTTGCGGCGCCAAATCAAGTTGTTGATACTTATCATACCATTAAATAATAATAGATACTTATTATATAAAATACTAAAATACTGGTCGAAATCCACCGATTTTGTTCTGCCTCATCTCATTTGAGTGCCACGTACCGCCCCTGTGTGTCACACTCACTGGACGGCGGTAGCCGGGTGAATATGCATAATGCTCGAATTCAGGTTGGTGCGGTTGGGTGCTTTTCTCCTCTTCTTCAGTGAGTTTTCGACCAGTCCTGATCACACTGACAGGGGGGGGATGTCTCGACTCTCAATGTTTGGGGTAGAGAAGCTAATTTGAAGTAGATTGTTTCCATGGAACACCAATAAGCAAGTAGTAACCCCAAGGACAGTGAGTCCAAAGCGTGCAGATCCGGAAGACGCGCCGACTACACCCCATGCAGGCAGCTCATAGTGTACCAGCAACAAGTGGCCGCTCATCCAGCCAATGCCGCGAGCATTGCACTGGAGTCGGGCTAAACTGAAACAAGCTAACCAATTACATCCTTGACAAAACGAGAGCATCCAACTCCGGGTACTTTTTTCTGGAAGAAACAGTAACACCACTGGCGTTGCCAGGATTTTCCTAAAGGGGAAGGGCGATACAAATTGTTACGAATCAGTGAAGGTGTCGACGCGCGAAATGCGCCGAAAGGTACGTCTTGGGTAAAAAACGTTCAACTTTCTTGTTTGGTCGAATGTATTTGTCGCTGCTAGAGCGGAGGGCCCGGGCAAAACGCCCCCATTGGCTGCGCCTCTGAGTGACACCATGATGATACTCATTCTAAAATATTCAAGGCAGCCATAAATTTTACACAGGGAGCCACCCACTGAATAGGGCTGGCTTGCACCACCTTTGGACTTATTAACTTCATATAGCGCCTCGAATCACATCGTGCGCCTTAGGCTAAGGCAGCAGTACAATGTATACCTTATCTTTGCCTACCGCCATTTTTTGGGGACAATATTCACTTGACACCCAGACATTTTACAAAACTATTATTTTACTAGTGTTTGCTCAAGTCATCGAAACACGAGTAGAGGTATAGGGTAGGCGCGTCGCATCCTTTACCGAACTTGAGTGAAAAAGGAAGATATCGTGCCATGGTGTCGTCAGCAACCTAGTAACATCGTTAGTAGTTTTCCACAAGACTGAGTTGCCGGAAATTAGTCTAACTTGCTGCTCCCAAATCCTCGACGATGGAAGTGGCAGGATATGACTACTTAATCAACCGCCATCGATCGTCCCAAGGTCCTCTGATCAACCGCCTAACTCGACGTTAGATGACCTTTCTGCGATTCTGAGTAATTATATGGATAACGTGCACGCAGAGGATTTTCCCATTGGGTACTACAACATAATATCGTCAAGTACCGTTCATGAAATGTCCAAAATGAGGTTAACCTTTTAACCTCACCCAATGTTTTACGCATACGCCAAAATACTATAAATCGCGCATGATTAGTACCCTAGGGTAGCATATATCACCGGTGAACATATCCAGTACTTGCTAATGCCGCTCTAACGTGCCGCTCTCTGCACACAGGCAACCAGAGCAAATCAAACTTTTACATTAAACATAAAAAAACTTGGCGACTCTGGAGATCACTCAATGATCCCAAAAACGAAAATCAATATTAATCAAGAGCTGGGGACGCGCAAGTCGTTGACCGTCGTCGTAGGTTGTATCTCTTCTGTTCATAAATTATCTAGGACCAACACTACCGCGTACCGCCCACAGCATCCTACCATTCGTAAACACATAGGACGCGATATTAAAACCCCAAGCTATTGTGCACAGATATGCAAGTATAACTTTGTGACAATAACCCATTCGAAGACAGATTAGATTAACACCTTCAAGCAACTTTTTTCATGCCCGACTAAGCGGCCTCGGCAAGTGCCCATTCAGGCCCTTCAGCATGCACTGACCATTCGAATTGTGTACCAATAGTTTAACCCCCGGATGTCTATAGAATCAACTACGTCGGACACTGTCTCAAAAACGACAGCCAACATACTTCTATTGCGTCCACAGAGCTATGCCAAAATCCTGGGAAGGATGTGGGGAAAATCCATTACAAAAAAATAGTAATGGTATGCCAATATGCCATATGACATGGATACAACTGTCCCTGGAAAGTCATCGTAGATGTCGGTTCGCGCCATGTATTCGCACAGCTGTCATTCCAATAAACGGCATGATCATGCCGCTACCTCTCATCAACATCACATATACGAATGTGAAAAAGTGCATACCAAACAATCAACCCACACATTTCATGCGAACCAAGCAGTCGCCACAGCCAACATGCTCGTCCCAGCTGCTGTGATATGGCGTCACCTCTGTCCCGGCGCAACAAATCTAGTTGCGGCGACGGCCGCAGCACGGCGCTACGTGTGGCAATGGCGGTGCCAGCGCGGGAACGGCACCACGTCACGCGCGCTCTGCAGTCCGGTGAGCAGCAGCAGCAGACGTTCGACACCGATCCCGAAGCCGGCCGACGGTGGGCCGCCGTAGCGGCGCAGGTCTACGTACCAGGCCAGCTCTGGCAGCAGGCCGAGCCGCTGTAGCCGCGCCGCCAGCCGGTCGGCGTCATGCTCCCGCACACTGCCGCCGGCCAGCTCGCCGACCCCCGGCGCCAGCAGGTCCACCGCCGCTGCCTGCCGAAACCGTCACGGTCACCTGGTGCCCCAGGACGGTCACACGGTCACCTGGTGCTCCAGGACGGTCACACGGTCACCTGGTGCTCCAGGGCGGTCACACGGTCACCTGATGCTCCAGGACGGTCACACGGTCACCTGATGCTCCAGGACGGTCACACGGTCATCTGGTGCTCCAGGACGGTCACACGGTCACCTGGTGCTCCAGGACGGTCACACGGTCATCTGGTGCTCCAGGGCGGTCACACGGTCACCTGGTGCTCCAGGGCGGTCACACGGTCACCTGATGCTCCAGGACGGTCACACGGTCACCTGATGCTCCAGGACGGTCACACGGTCATCTGATGCTCCAGGACAGTCACACGGTCACCTGGTGCTCCAGGACGGTCACACGGTCATCTGGTGCTCCAGGGCGGTCACACGGTCACCTGATGCTCCAGGACGGTCACACGGTCACCTGGTGCTCCAGGACGGTCACACGGTCATCTGGTGCTCCAGGGCGGTCACACGGTCACCTGATGCTTCAGGACGGTCACACGGTCATCTGATGCTCCAGGACAGTCACACGGTCATCTGGTGCTCCAGGACGGTCACACGGTCACCTGGTGCTCCAGGGCGGTCACACGGTCAAGGTCGGGGCCAGCTGTCGCCCCAGGCCGGTCACACGGTCGTGTGGCGCAATGAATGTAACATGTTTCATAAATGCAAAAATGTTTCAGACAAGAATATGTGTGTGTCAGGATAGGATACACAAGTACTTCGACACACGGCTGGCCAACACCGCGTCACTGCGACACTCCCCTGTCGGCGCGACTATGGCGCGCACTCACCACCTGGCCGCGGCGGCTGGCGTAGAACGGCCTGAGGCCGGCTGGCCACTCGGTGACCAGCACGGGCGTGTGGCCCGTGTGCTCGAGCAGCGCTAGCTCGTGCTTCCGGCTCAGGTCGGCGTCGGGCCGCGCGTCCGGCTGGCCGCGCCGCACCAACACGGCCACCGCCTCGGCGTGCGTCAGCCGCACGAACGACTCCGCCGTCAGCCGCTGCAGCAGTTCCTGAACAGGCGCGGCGACGTCATACGTCCAGCAGGGGGGGGGGGGAGAGAATCGGAGTGCGGTAGTGACGGTACGGGACACGACTCCACCAGTGAGTAACGCTCGGTACAACTGACAGCGTGCTGAGTAGGCTTCAGATACACGACGCATAGTCCGGTGCAGGTATTGACCCCTTCATCACCTCACTCGGCTGCTCGGCTCCCGTGTATCGGCAGCTACCGCTCCCGCGTGCTGAACAGCTCTCCCAACCTCACCACCTGTTCCCAGCATATCCACATATTCCCACAATTACCAGCTTCCCTCAGCCTCATCGGATGTTCCTCTCCCCCTTCTCACCCACCGCCCGCACCCTCGCGGGCTCCCTCAACCTTATCAACGCCCACCATTTTCACCAACGTCCACGTTCCTCGCCGGCGTCCCCATCCTCACCAGCGGTCGAGCAGCCTCACCAGCTGCTGCCACCAACTGTCGAGCAGCACCTGCCTCAGTCTCACCAGCTGCTGCCGCCAGGTGTCGGGCAGCACCAGCTCCAGCTCAGCTGCCGATTCGGCCACGAAGCTGCGCGTCACCTCGGTCACCAGCGTCTCCAGCTCCAGCAGCAGCGTCTCCAGCTCCTGCACCGGCGCCAGCTCCGCCTCCAGCATGTGGAACTCGGCCAGATGACGGTGCGTGCGCGAGCTCTCGGCGCGGAAGGCCGGGCCCATACTATACACGTGCGTGACGCCACTGGGAACAGAACGATCAGAGGCTTGACGGCGTCGTCAGAACTACTAGCAGACGGGCAGAGGCGTGACGTCGCTGTCAGAACCAATGGCCGGCGCTGTCAGAGTCACTGGTCAACTGTCAGAGCCACTGACCGACTGTCAGAGGCGCGGGGATAGCTGTCCAAAAAAGCGTGGGGACGGTTGTCCGAGCCAGGGTAAAAATCATGAACATTGCTGGGTGCGTGCTCCGAACAGAAGTGGCCGCAAATGTTCTTCGTGCACGCCAACCCCGACCCGCCTGGCTCCTCACACGGCCAGAGGACCGTGTAACGACCGGCCAAGGCTACTTGGTCGACCGCACTCCACCGCGGCGGCGGCGGCGGCGCCAGTGTGTGTGTGTGTGTGTGTGTGTGTGTGTGTGTGTGTGTGTGTGTGTGTGTGTGTGTGTGTGTGTGTGTGTGTGTGTGTGTGTGTGTGTGTGTGTGTGTGTGTGTGTGTGTGTGTGTGTGCGTGTGCGTGTGCGTGTGTGTGTGTGTGTGTGTGTGTGTGTGTGTGTGTGTGTGTGTGTGTGTGTGTGTGTGTGTGTGTGTGCGTGTGCGTGCGGTGCGTGTGCGGTGCGGTGCGTGCGTGCGTGCGTGCGTGCGTGCGTGCGTGTGCGTGTGCGTGCGTGCGTGCGTGCGTGCGTGCGTGCGTGCGTGCGTGCGTGTGTGTGTGTGTGTGTGGTGTGTGTGTGGGTGTGTTACGCGGGGAGGAGCAGCGGTTATGAGTGATGAAAATATGGATGTGTGCATACGGGTAAACAATATCTGTTCCTTATACCATATAGGTATACATGTATCGCTGAAATGGACGCAGCATCCGTCAGCGACTGGTGTCGATTTTAGCGTTGGAAATTCAACCCCGATAGATAACCACAGAGCCAAACCCCCAGGAAGCCGCGGTTGCATATGCCGGCTCACCTGGTGATCGCCTCTAGGTGCAGCTGGCTGGACACGGTGAGGTGGGTGTCACGGCCGAAGAACGGCTGCTGATCCTCCGCGTCGGCCGACTCGCCACTTGTCTGAGGAGGTGCCGGCACCGTCATCTCAACTACAGCAATGTCTAGGGCACAGCCGGTAGTCGCAACCCAATGACACGTCGGAGAATCTGAACGACACGCGCAGCACTAGGCCTGGTAAACTGGTCGTCAATCGGAGGAAAGAGGCTGTCAAACACGCCAAGAGTGCATTGTTGATGCCATGCAGCTTCACTACGACTCTGGGATATTCACCGAACTAGTAGAGGGAATGCACAGACGACGGCGACAGCTCAGCGTCCCGGGGGTCCACGAGCAGCTACTGTTTACTAGCTGTCAAGGTCGGCACATACTCGTCGCCGAGTTAGCTCCCCCGTTCTGGGTTAGCCATCCCTCTAGCTCACCTACTCACTGAGCTTACGAATCGTGCAGAGCCCGCAACACACTGTTCGTTAGGTGGCAACACGGAAAACAACCCCACCACACTTGCTAGCTCACTGTGATGGGGAAATCCATCATGACACCACAATTAGCCCGTTATCGCAGACTGACGTGCCGGTTAGCTTACAACTTATACAACAGCAAGATAATAGCAAGACAAGATAATTTCCCTGATGTTTTCACTTAGATATAGAAGGCTGAGAGGAGATCTTATGGAAGTCTTCAAATTTGTACATTGTCAGGAGAGGGGATATCTTGGGGAAATGTTTGAATTTGACAGAAATGATGCAATTAGAGGTCATCAATTCAAAATTAAAGTTAACCACAGCAGAACAAGGTTATCTTTCTTCACCAACAGGGTAGTAGAACACTGGAACCAGCTGCCAGAAATCATTGTAAGTAGCAGCACATTGAACGTCTTTAAAAACAGCATAGACAATCGTTATAAGAAGAGATGGCTTGCTTTTCAGTATTACAGGGAGGGCTGATCGACGGATTTGGCGGGCAACTGGTTGAGTGTACAGAGTGCAACCAAGAAGTGCCCTTGTGGCTCATAGTTGCACTAATCTTTTATGTCTTTAATACGGTCCAGGAGCTCCCGCCAGTTTACTGCCACGGAGAGCGCACCTCCGTTCGCCCGCTGGCTCACCGTCAGAAAAGCACATGCCTGTCGGCCCCACTTAGCTCTGGCAATCACGAGAACACCTTCCGGTTAAAAGCATCAGCTTAACCCGCCAACTACCGCTGGTCGTTGCCCCCCCCCCCCCCACTCATGCCGGGGAGGGGAGGGTGCCCTTCTGCAACTTGTTCTAGACCACGAAGCGAACGCACTTTTAATCGGCACGCAGCGCCATCCATCATTGGCGCCATACATTATCTTGTCAGTGGTGCGAGGAAAGCTTGCATACCTTTTACGGTTTGTACACCAGGTCAAGGATGCGAAAGTCGGGAGTGTCGCCAGCTCGCATGTTTATTTTTGCAGATTTCGAGTCTTAGCAGCTAATCAAGTGACATTGTTGGGTTAAACCTGGCACAAATGGTTTGTTGCGAACATCATGGTTATTGTCAGGATACAACTTCATGGTCGCGCGTAGGAGGTGTGGGATGCAATATACTCTTTCCGCGTTCGAACGTAATTGTTTCGCAACTTCCAAACTACGAAAAGTAAAGCTATGAAATCAAGGCATATGGGCTTGGAATGATGTGCTGTACCACATGGTACCAAAAGACTTAATATAACGACATATAATCGGGCAAGGCCAACCACTTTTAGATGTACACTTTTCACACCTTACCTAGCTCTTGTTAGTACAGTTTTTGGCCGCATCAACTGCACAGACTATACAGCGCCCATCCTTATCTAGTTCTATAATGTGTACATTTTTATGGTAAAAAGGAACGATGGATTCCAATTAAGGATCCAAGATTACCGAAGACGACGGTTGATTATCAGGCGAACTTGGGTCATAACAAATCAAGGGCACTTTGTCCTATTCCGATAATTGTGGCACTGTGTGGGGGAAAGCGTGTTGAATTTTAATGCGGACACTACAATAACAGCGAATTTTCTGCAAAGAGGACCAACTTGAGAGACTATTTCAGCCTGGGCAATAATATAGAGTGACCTTGAAACTATGCAAATAATGAAATACACGAAGAAGGCATGTCAACTCATGCACTAAGTCAACTCATGCACTAAGAGGACGTGATATCATTTAGCTGCCTAAAAGGACGATCAACGGCTTGTCGGCAATTCGTCATATATATGGAGATGGATACAGGCTGTATGATTTGTGCTTCTGAATCTTGGATTTGGAAAGGGAAATTTTGTCACGTTCCAATTCGGAGATGATATTTTCTTCTGTTTCGACCTAGCCGTATTCAAAACTCCTCAATCACGTTCTGTATATTTATTTATTTTTTAAACAATTGTCGTGGAATCATTTTAAACACCTCTTTTCAATCTTTCGGCAAACACGAATCGGATACTTTTACGGAGAGGATACATTTTTAGATGAGAGACATCCAGGACAAGGCAATGTTTCCAATACTAGGTCGGATTTTCTTCGTTTTTTCTTTGTTTTCGATTTTCTTTAATTCTATTCCTTAATGACTTAACCTGATAGCGAACTAAAAAAACTTGCACACTGACATACAACAATGCGCTCTACCATATGCAGTCGAGGTTTTATGCTGATTCCTAATCTGGGAACCAATAAATATATTTACCTTGATCTGCTGTACCAACCTGACCTGGAGTCACCCAAGATATATTTGCTTTTGTTGGAGAAATACCTACATGTTGATATGCAAAACTTTGAAGCATCTTTGAAATCACATCCTTGGGAGCTTAAAAAAAAACATAAATAGTGACTTTTCTAAACTGATGGCCTCAATTTGCCATTCTCTGGCCAGGTGACCATGGATTGCCAGACAAAAAAAATCGCATCAATGGGCCTGTTATTCAATTTTCTGAAGGCGTACCAAGGTTGAGCGCCATAGCATGTCTATACGAGTTCAACAGTTCCCCTGAAAAAAAAACCATGAGAGGCTAATGGACGAAAACCTCCCACATAAGACAGTTCTACAGTTAATATGACTGAGAGCACACCTCCTTCCAGCTGCCAATCAGATAGAACGCGCCCTTAGTGGCTGACAATTACGAATGACGCGTCACTCACTACCACAGAGAACACACGGTCGGTAGCTCACCATCACGGAGAACACGGCACCCATAGCTCACCGTCACGGAGAACACGGCACCCATAGCTCACCGTCACGGAGAACACGCCACCCATAGCCCACCGTCACGGAGAACACGTCAATCACCGTCACGGAGAACACACAATCGACAGCTCACCGTCACGGAGAACACGTCACTCACCGTTACAGAGGACACGCCGTCAGTAGCTCATCATGGAGAACACGCCGTCGGTATCTCATCGTCACGAAGAATACGTCATTCACCACCATAGAGAACACGCCGTCGGTAGCTCCGTCACGAAGAAAAAAAACGTCACGAAGAACACGTCACTCACCACCATAGAGAACACGCCATCGACAGCTCACCGTCACGGAGAACACGTCAATCACCGTCACGGAGAACACGTTAATCACCGTCACGGAGAACACGCCGTCGGTAGCTTACCGTCACGGAGAACACGCCCCCACTAGCCCACCGTCACGGAGAACACGCCGTCGGTAGCTCACCGTCACGGAGAACACGTCACTCACCGTTACAGAGGACACGCCGTCGGTAGCTTACCGTCACGGAGAACACGTTAATCACCGTCACGGAGAACACGCCGTCGGTAGCTCACCGTCACGGAGAACACGTCAATCACCGTCACGGAGAACACGTTAATCACCGTCACGGAGAACACGCCGTCGGTAGCTCACCGTCACGGAGAACACGTCACTCACCGTTACAGAGGACACGCCGTCGGTGGCTCGTCATGGAGAACATGCCGTCGGTATCTCATCGTCACGAAGAATACGTCACTCACCACCAGAGAGAACACGCCGTCGGTAGCTCACCGTCACGGAGAACATGTCACTCGCCGTCACGGAGAACACACCATCGACAGCTCGCCATGGAGAACACGCCGTCGGTATCTCATCGTCACGAAGAATACGTCACTCACCACCAGAGAGAACACGCCGTCGGCAGCTCACCGTCACGGAGAACACGTCGCCGGCGCCCTCACAGTCGTTTCCCGTCAGTACCGGCGTGTCCACGTGCAGAAAGCCGCGCCGACGCATATGCTCGTGCAGTGCACGTGTGACGCCGGCGCGCATGCGCAGTACGGCCGCACAGCACGGCACACGAGGACGCAGGTGCACGTGTTGGCGCGTCTGCGTCCAGCCAGGCTCGGAGCGCGCCGGGAACGGGTAGCCCTACCGAGAGGATGTGCTGAGAGCGTCCGACAGGACGTGCACGCTGCGGAACATCACTGGCTGCGTGGCGGACACGGGCTGCACGTCACGTCTTCAAGACCGTGGGACGGCAGGACAACATCACACCCGGAACACCCGTCTGTCGAAGTGTCGTTGGACCGCACTGCGCCGTTACAAAGAGCAACCCAAACGTCATATCGAGTGCAAATCAGGACAAACAAAGTAGGGTACGTACACAAGATCGCCTGTTCTTTAGCGGGAACATTTGGGTTTTAAGTGGGCATGAACTGCACTGGTCATGTAGCACGGGGGGACATCTGGATAATGTGCCCAGGCACAGGCGGCATGTCAGGGAAATATCCACCCACACCGTATCATGACAATCGCGCTCATTGCATGCCACAATCCCGAGTGACTCTGAACACTCGGCTCGCCCAGAGCAGCTCAAAACTCTAATCTGAACATCCCACACTTCGGGGTGGCATGAGCAGCTTAACATACTATTCTGAACAGGCATACTTTGGAGGAGCATGTAGCAGCTGAGTGCATTGCTTGAAATGCAGATCTGATTAAACAAAATATATTTAGTTATTGAAATCCACAGCTCGATAGGATGGCTTCGGGTAACCAGGGCATATGTTCCGCTTGTTGCGCAGGTCATGTATCAATCAACCAGTGTATAGGTTATAGTGCAATGACTTAAATTGCCGGAAAGACAGATTGGTGAAAATGTTCAAATGATGAACGAGAAATTATAAATAATTTGAGTGAAAAATTATTACTTCGGATCGAAATTCAAATGTATTTCCATACACTTGTGCTAAAGGGTTATCTTTGTCGCTCTGAATTCCGATCTGAGTTAATAATCTTGTATTCAATCGACCTGCAATTTTGCGTCCATCATTCCACCATTTTGGCCAGCGAGGACACAACTTTAACCGGAGGCTGCCGTAGCATACCTGGTATAGTTTCAGCGTGTTGCCAATCATGCCCGAACGTGATAAGACAGCAGAGATCCCCAGCAGCCACCTGGGCCCGTGAGACTGACTCGCGAGCGACATCACGCCAGTCGAACTCGCACCACATCCAGTTAACCAGTCGTGCCCTCCACCACGAGGCCACCCGTCGCTCAAGTATGCAGCCCCATATATCTAACTATTGTGACACCTGCCACACGTGCTTACCTGAGAGGCGAACTGTCTGATCAGGTCAAGTGAGTCACACCCTAATGATGATGGAGTTTAGGGACACGTCCAGTCACATCTCAACTCCACCGACTGCATGTGCTTGCCTCAGTGGCGCACTGTCTGACCAGGTCCAGTCACATCTCAACTCCACCGACTGCGGGTGGCCCGAGGTCACCACAGGTGACCCACACGTGCTTACCTGAGTGGCGCACTGTCTGACCAGGTCCAGTCATATCTCAACTCCACAGACTGCGGGTGGCCCGAGGTCACCACAGGTGACCCACATGTGCTTACCCGAGTGGCACACTGTCTGACTAGGTCCAGTCACATCTCAACTGCACCGACTGCGGGTGGCCCGAGGTCACCACAGGTGACCCACATGTGCTCACCTGAGCGGCACACTGTCTGACCAGGTCCATTCATATCTCAACTGCACCGACTGCGGGTGGCCCGAGGTCGCCACGGGTGACCCACATGTGCTTACCCGAGTGGCACACTGTCTGACCAGGTCCAGTCACATCTCAACTGCACCGACTGCGGGTGGCCCGAGGTCACCACAGGTGACCCACATGTGCTCACCTGAGTGGCGCACTGTCTGACCAGGTCCAGTCACATCTCAACTCCACCGACTGCGGGTGGCCCGAGGTCACCACAGGTGACCCACACGTGCTTACCTGAGTGGCGCACTGTCTGACCAGGTCCAGCGAGTCGCATCTCAACTCCACCGGCTGCGGACGGCCTGGGGTCGTCACGAGGGTGCCGGACACCTGAACAAAACTGTTCACCGTCAGACCTGCCGACAGCACCAACACTATTCAAACGCAACGCGACCACAAATGGCGGCAAATGGGTCTGCCGCTCATACAAACAAACATACACTAGGCCTCGGTTGAACAAGCGCACTTCTAGACAAACCGGTCGTAGGCATAATCGTCACTCTTGCAAGCAACACAGTGGCCAAAATCAGGCGAATATGATAACATGATACGCTTACGACTAAACGAGAAATGAACTCT
The DNA here is from genome assembly GCA_034440575.1 of Imbricaverruca yamaguchii. NCBI lineage: Eukaryota > Metazoa > Arthropoda > Thecostraca > Neoverrucidae > Imbricaverruca > Imbricaverruca yamaguchii. The sequence continues at coordinate 70,924 of JAOTOL010000918.1, forward strand.
GGACTATGGACCTGCTAGGTTTTGAAAGCACTTCTTGAGACCACTGCTTATATATTTTGTAGATAATCGAGCGAGCATGAAATTGCGTATTATGAACGTGATGTCATTCAACCCTGGGTGTTAGCATGATGAGAAGATCGGCATTACCTTAGCCCGGGCCGTCTCGGGGGGGGGGTCGTTGACGACCCCCTTCCCTAAGGGTTGTTGGGGACAGTGGAAGAACGGCACGCGGTAGCGTGCCGAAATTTGGCATATATTTTCCCACATCAATTTGGCATGTTGTGTCAAAATTTTGAAATCAGGTCACCTACAGTCAACGGGTTAGTCAAGGTCAAGTGAGGTCACCTCCAAAAATGTTTCACCAGGCATTACACTTTAACAGATAAAGATACTTCAATAAAACTTTCAGCGTTTGCTTATCTTTAGAGGTGCAAAAAACGCACCAGAGGAATGTCTCATTTTCCCCCATTTTTTATTACTTATTAGTTTTGTATATTTGCCCATCAGATTAAAAATCAAAGATTCTGGCTGAAGTAAGCTGTTTTCTCATTGGAGCACGTCGACTTCAAACAACATTTTTTGGTCTGCTTTACCCATTAGAAAAGTCAAATTGAAGAAAACTTGAATTCAAAAATTTTGAAATTTTGAAACAAAGCAATATTTTGATTTTTGGGCAGCTAAAATATGGTCCTTGTGGATTTCACCTTCCTTTTCTAATTACAAATCATTTTGTCTCAAATATCCCTAAAAATGAACTCCCCAGAGCAACAAACATGCTGTAAGTTGTGAGGACCCAGGCCCCTTAGTGACGTCCCTTTTTTGGGGGAAATTCTTGGGGGTGGTGCCTGGCCCTACTCATCGAGCGCTTTCCGATGACGCTTATTTCGTTTTCGTGCGATGCTTAGTTTGGAGATTAGAGGGGGTTCCCAACGACGCCCCCAAGTGAGGATCTGACCGGAAAGACGGGGCAGGCCAAATCACTTTGCAAGTAATGGATATAGGATATAGTAATGGATATAGTAATGGATATAGAAGTATATAAGGATAAGCTTGTGATGTGTGGTGAGGGTTGGATTTGTGCTTGTAATCCAGGATGTCTGGGGGAGGAGGACTGCTAGATAATTGACTACCAATAGTATATTTCTCTTCAAACATGTGACATCAGAATCTCATTTTGCACTGCAGTGAATCTTGAGCACCTTGTAATAAGACAGTTCATTGTCAAACAGCACCATTCAACCTCCAAAAGAATGCAATGAGAGGATAATTTTCTGGATGACAAAAACCAGCAACAGCCTATCTTTCAACCTGTGTGAAGACCCAGCTGTCAAGAGGACCTAATCCATATTCAAACGAAACTGATGTCCCAGTCGCCAGTTTGGACTTGCGCATCTTCGATCTTCGACCCTTAGTAGCAGTAATAAACTATGTAAGAAATTTGGTGAAATATACCACTTACTGAACAATGAATCAACATCCTTTTCAAACAATCATTGACATCGTGCTTCTTGTGTGCTCTTGTGAAGTCTTCATTTGTCGTTTCCAATAGTATTTCATAAAAGGTATCACACATATATTCATCATAATGTACCTGCCCAGGATATTGGTAACGAACATTCCATATGGCAATTCCAGGTGAAGAGATCATGCTATTATGTATATTACCTGTGTGTTATGCTATACAGTACCAGTTCATAGCTTGTTTGCATTGTCATCATTGATAGGTATACACAAATTAGGTTTTTCCCAAAACACACAAAACATGTAGTTCTTTGTACACACCTCACAAAATTTGGTTTGAAGTATCAAAATGTTTTATGGAGCATTATTTCCATGATATTTTTTTGCATGTATTCATTCGACATCTCACACCTAAAGAAAATTCAATATTTTAACACTGCTAAGTAGGCACACACCACCAGTTATAACAAGTATTGTTTTTGTTGTAATATTCCTAATAAGCAATTCACGCTTAATTTGAGGAAGGAGAGATGCAAGCTTCTTGGTTAAATGTTTTCCAACACCAATATCTTTTTCCGAGAGCAACACGTTTAACCAGAATGCATCAAAAGATGCATCTCCACTGCAGGACAGCATGTAACTCCCACCTTTGTTCTCCGGCACATTGGCCAAGATGAGTTGCAATGTCTGAGGGCTGAGTCCGTCGTTCAGGCTGGCGAACACACGACTCTTCTGAGCGCGCACTGCACGCAGCCAGCCCTGCATGAATGGTTTCATCACATACACATCAGGGCCACACAACGCACAAACAACACAACTATTCTGGACCTCACCCACAGACAAGCACAACATGCCATACCGCCTCCACCTACTGACATCCATGGTGTCACACTGCATGACTGATTCGGCCAGAATTGTGGAGAGGAATGGCTGTTCATGGCACAGACTAAGCAGTTTGCAAACAGTGGCTTAACCAAACGATTCTGCTGCAATCCAGGTAACTATCAATAAAATGGACATTCAGTATACCCTTCTGTAACATAATTATTTATTTATTCCTAATTTTTGATGAATTTTCCACATGAGTGAAGGTTGTTATGCTATGCAGATGGTATGAAACTATATTAACCTGAAAGAAAACGGGAAATGATATCTTAAAACCTATGCCGTTTTTGTATTTCCATCCCTTAAATGCAATAATAATTAATCAATTGAAACTCATTCATATCAATATATAATTCCACTAGTGATTTTACTGCCCACTAAATCTTGTGGAGAAACCCACTCTCTGAAGTCCTGTCTTCTACCGTGTTCCTACTTTGAATTTTTAGCTGTTGTACTACCTTTACAATTATTTTGTGGCACTGGATTATGCAGATCTTGCCATTAAGTAATAATTTCATTTCATCTATCATTTATAATATTTATCATTTATAAGATCACATACAAGATCATTTATTGCTATCCTTGTATCTGCAAGATCTACACAACATAGTTACACACAGTTAGACATAATTATGAAAACAGCAGAAACAACCCATTTGTCTAAGTTATGTCTACAATCCACCTGCATAGTCTTATGTTTTGCTAAGTTATGCTGAATATATATATCTTTTTCATCATTAGTTTGTATCCTATTACCAAACTCCAAGCCCCTTTTTTACATTATTTGTCATGGATACAATATGTTTTTGTGCAATAGGGGTCCAGCAATGAAAGGGGGTGGTGTAATGCTCTATATGAATAGCTTATTCAGTTCTCAAAAAGTAGCAGGTGGGGATAAAAATGTGTCTGTGGAGTCCATTTGGCTTCATGTCACTGTGGGAAAAGGCAACAGCAATACTCTGAGGATAGGAGCTTTCTACCGATCAAGAACCCTGCCACATTCTCAGCAACAGGAGATTGACAAGGTGATTTGTGAGGAAATCAGTAGAAACCTTAAGAGGAAGTGCCTTATTCTTGGTGACTTTAATCTAAAAGGTTATGAAAATGCTGGTGTTGGCTCCCCATCATGCAAAATGTTTAGGAAATGCCTTGAAGAGGACCTGTTCTTACACCACTTTGTTTCAGAACCTACCAGGCATGGCTCATTCTTGGATATTCTCAGATTTAAGTGACTTGGTTCAAGACTTGACTGTAGGAGAAACGCTGGGAAGAAGTGACCATGACATAGTTAGATTCAAGGCAGAAAAGGGGAAATTATTAAGGATAACTTGGTAAAGGTTCCAAATTTCAATGGAGCAGACTTTGACTGCATGAGAGAGGCTTTAAGTATCATCATATGGGAAGAAGAATTATCCAATTTAAATGCATGTGAAATGTGGGAAAAGTTCAAATCTTACTTGAAGGAAATTCAGATTAGACATGTCCCCGAAAAGCAAAGACGCTAAAGAAGGGTAGGAAAGCCAGCATGGCTTACACCAGACTTAATAAAAGCAATTAAGGCTAAGAAAACTGCATTTAGAGTCTCTAAAGAAGCTTCAAATGTCGTTAATCTAAAGGCGTATTGAAAAGCTAGATGCACTGTGAAGCAAAAAACCAGAGCAGCCAAGCGAGCAAAAGAACTGGATTTAGCTAGAAACTGTAATGGGGACAGTAAAAAGCTATTTAGTTTCTACAAGCTGAGTAAAGTTTCTAGCACAATTGGTCCACTGGAAGTAAACTGGACTACATTGGGTGAGGATAGTGAGATGGTTGAGGAGCTGAGCAAGCAGTTCAAATCAGTGTTTACATTGGAAGACATGACCAATCTGCCGACCGTACACCATAGTTCAGTGACACGTGATCTGATAAATGATGTCGATTTCATTGATAGTGATGTTGTTTACAATCATAACAGGAAAATAAAGCCAAATAAGGCAGCAGGACCTGATGAAATTTATGCTAGGGTGTTGCGGGAAACTGAAAAGAAACTGGAATTTTCACTTAGTATAATATTTTGTAGGTCAGTTTCACAAAATGAAATTCCAACTGATTGGAAAAGGGCAAATGTAGTTCATATTTTCAAGAAAGAAAGAGGGAAAGTTGAAAACTATAGGCCAGTAAGTCTCACATCCATAGTCTGCAAGGTACTCGAATCAATTATTAAGGATAGAATAGTTGGTTATCTGGAAGGTAGCAGATTGATTAAAGATACTCAACATGTGTTTAGAAAAGGATGATCATGTCTCACAAATCTCTTTGACTTTTTGAAAATGCAAGTGCTTGTCTCTGGGTCTTCAAGCAAACCTAGGGATGTTCTGAGTGGTGTACCTCAAGGCTCTGTGCTAGGTCCTGTGTTATTTCTGATCTATGTGAACTATGTACCTAATGATATTCAGTCTCAATTCAAGGTTTTGCAGATGACCTAAACATATACATAAAACTTAAGTACAAATCTGTCTCAGACCTGCTGGCTGGCATTTCACAGGGTCAAAAGATATAGATACTCTGGTTGGTACTGCCAAGTCATGGGGGCTAGCAATGAATGCCAAGAAATGTGCAGTTCTGAAAGTACACCGTGGCTCATATGACTATAAATCTTGGTCCTTACGCAAATTATTATCTGGATGGTTTTCGTGTGAGCTTTGTTGAGGTCCATACTGACTTTGGCATCACAGTAGATTCAAACCTGGGATTTCATCAACATGTTGACAGAATAGTAGAAAAAGCTGGGACCCTGGCCAGCAACCTGCTAAGTTCTACTTTATGCAGCACACCTGAATTTATGAAAACACTACATTACTCATGTCAGGCCACTTTTGGAGTTTTCATCATGTGTTTGGAACACAGGTTACATTGTGGATTTAAAGCATCTAGAATCAATACAGAGAAGGTGGACAAGAAACATAGAGGGGATGAATGGTCTGGATTATGGAGCCTGATTACGGAAACTATATTTGTATTCAGTTAAAGGTAGATTAATTCGAGCAGACATGATTAAATGCTGTAAGATTTTTCATGGCCATTCTGCCATTAAGATCCCTGACATGTTTGTGCTGGCACCTTCAGTGAACACACGTGGCCACTCCCTGAAATTGGCACACAGGCGAGCATCAGTAGATTGCAGGAAGATATTTTTTTAGTCTCAGATGCTGTGCCACCTGGAATTCGCTGCCTGAAGATGTGGTAATCTTAACAGACCTAGGGACATTTAAAGCAGCACTGCATGAAAATCTCTGCACATTGTTGTGCGAATATAATGAATAGGACTAACTATGGTAATATACTAATCTAACTTCTAGAGTAGCCTTACTTCTCTATACTTCATCTTTCTTAGCTTCCATGATAAATATTTTCTGACTACAACATATTAGCAGATGTGGCTACTCTAAGCATGCAATTTCTGCTTAGGGTACACATTCCAGTTCCTGTGTCTTGCCCTGTCTATCTGATAACCATACTTTTCTTTAGTCTAGGGGACTGGCATACCTGCAGATACGGGCTCCCCTTCATCGGTCACGGAACTCATCTCTGGGTGAGTGATGCTCAAGAATTTTGGGAGCCAACCAGGTGAGAGAACCAGGTGAGAGAACTTCGCCACAAAACAATTTGATCAGGGAAATCATGTTGATGTAGCATATCTTGACATAGTAAGGCCTTTGACAAGGTACCCCACAAACAGTTAATGATACAGCTTCGGCATTGCAGGTAGCATCTTAAAATGGATAGAGTTGTGGCTTTCAGATACACAGCAAAGAGTGATGCTAAATGGTACAAAGTCATGGCAAAATGTTCTTAGTGGAGTCCCCAGGGGTCCCTACTGGGGCCACTACTGTTCATTATATCTGTAAATAACATTGAAAGTGGCCTAAGCAGTAAAGTTTTGAAATTTGCGGATTATTTTAAGGTCTTTAGGGCAATAACAGGTCAAGATAAGCATACCTCTCTGCAAGAAGACTTAGACGAACATGTGAAGTGGTCTGAAGAATGGCAAATGAAATTCAATTTTGATCAGTGCAAAATCATGCATGTCGGTAAGCAGCATATGAAGGCTCCATACTTGATGGGTGGCCAAGTGCTATCAGTGACTCAACAGGAGAAGGATTTAGGTGTTATTCTAAACACAAAATTGGGGGCATCAGAACAGTTAGTTAGTTAGTTATTTGGGCTTTAGGGCACATCGGGGCATCAGAACAGACCAAGGAAGCCAGGAAGAAGGCACTGAGAATGCTCGGGGCAATAAATAGGAATGTATCATACAGAAGTGAGGAAGTCATCAGGAAGCTTTACTGTGCATATGTCAGGCCAAATTTGGAATACTGCATCCAAGCTTGGTCTCCTAGCTATGAAAAAGATTGCTGGCTTTTAGAGAGAGTACAAAAGATTGCTACAAAAATGGTTTATGGCATAAGCAACCTGGCATATGGGGAAAGATTGATGAAATTGAATATGTTTTCACTTAGATATAGAAGGCTGAGAGGAGATCTCATCGAGGTCTTTACATTTTTCCATGGTCTGGAGAGGGTATATCTTGGGGAAATGTTTGAATTGAACATAAATGATGCAATTAGAGGTCATAAATTCAAAATTAAAGTTAACCACAGCAGAACAAGGTTAAGGCAGACTTTCTTCACCAACAGGGTGAAGAACACTGGAACCAGCTGCCAGAAAACATTGTAAGTAGCAGCACTTTGAACACCTTTAAAAACAGCATAGACGATCATTATAAGAATAGAGGGTTTGCTTTTCAGTATTACAGGGAGGGCTGATTGACATATTTGGTGGGCAACTGGTTCAGTGTACAGAGTGCAACCAAGAAGGGCCCTTGTGGCTCATAGTTGCACTAATATTTTATGTCTTTATGTCTTTATGTCAACTGGAAAATAAGCACTTGCATATGAAAAGACAATGCTTACATACATTTTACCTCCATCAAGCAAGTAAAGGGCCTATATTTTGTTAGATTATGGTATGTAGGTACTCTTCATTAGAAAATCTTGTTTTTTGGTTGGAATTTGTGAGGAAAAAAAGGAACTTGATTGTTTTCAGAACAATGTTATGATAGGTTAGATAATGTTGGGTTAATTATTGTTTTTTAAATGAAGAAAAATACACCCTTGTCCAATTAATAAAATCTGAAAAGGGAGGTTAAGCAAGGTTATATCAGGCTATGTTGCATTTGTATATTTTGTAATCATTATATTGCATGCCACTGCCTAGCACCAAGTCCTCTTTTGGTGTTATTTGGTCTACCAATTGAAGAGTAATCATTTTCAAACATTGCACAGAGTTGTGCCATCTTAATCACATTAATAAATGTTATGTTTCAATAATCCAACCATTCATGGAACACATTAAAGCAGAAATTCCCATGAAGTGTGTATTTGTACCAGAAATGAGTAGTCACATCACCTTAATCATGCTGGAAAATATGGTATTGCAATTGATCTTGAAATGCTTGGTCTAAACTAAAATAGAGGTTTGCACACATTTGTATGCACCCAAATTTGTGCTTGAAAATTGGACAGGAACAACAGATTACACAGGACTGTTGTATATATTATGAGACTACACAATATTGGACCACATTTCATGACAATTGCAAACTTGTACTATAAGGTAATTGTCGGATTGGATCGGAATCTTGGTAGTATTGGTTATACACACATTTTACCTTCTTGAATCACACAAAAGGCTTTCCTAAGTTAGGTAAGGTTAAGCTTTTGTTGTAAACTAAGCAAATTTTCAGTAATATTGCAGTTTAAGGTGACCACAAGACTTTTTCTTTTCATTTTTTGTTAAAAAGTGGATTGATTTTCTTTAAAAACAGTCCGGTCAAGATTAAGTTATAACATGTCAAGTTAGGATTCTTTAAAAGAAAGAAAAAATTGTTTCCAATTTCCCATTTAAAAAACAATTTAATTTCTCACAGGAAAAGCTAGGCAGAATTATAGCAGGTTAAGGTAACAACAAGACAAGTCTTACAAACATTCTACATCCATAAAACATTCAAAGGGATTATATTTTGTTAAGTTAAGTTGAGTTAGGCTATTTTTTGTAAGTTAGAGAAGAAAATGTCACAAAAAATGGGAATGACTACCCAAAAAAAAATCCCTAAAACATTTCAGGCCAGCTTAGGTTACTTTAGGTTTTTAATTTGAATTACTTCAAGAAAACATTTGTAAATTTTACACTAAAAATTGTTTTCTTGCATTGAGGGATAGGCTAGGTTGGGAAGGCTATGCTATGTATTTTCTTTATATTAAACATTATTTTTTATGATATCCTACCCAACTTCAGGGCTATTTATGGTGTCACTTTTTCTCCCAACTCAAAAGTATACATTCGCAGATGATATGAGGATGTGGTCACACCATGTTCAGCACATTCATAAGCATTGCATTAAACATTCCAAGAAATTGGAAATTACCTGGAACTGAAAACTTAACTGTTTGCCTACATTAAGTTAGGTTGTTAAATGTTTTACTACTTTGAATGAGGCCTTTCATTCCCTATATTGCCTACCAAACTATGTCTTTTTCCTCCCAACTGAAAAGTATGCATCCGCAGAGCAAATGAGTGATCACATCATGTTAGCACATTCATAAACATTACAAAAGAAATTCTAAGAAATTAGAAATTATCTTAAACAGCAAATTTACACTACCTGGTGGTTTCCATGAACGTACCTGAACTGTTAGTTTTGTTCCATCAGGGGAACAGATAGCATCAGCAACTGATTTTCGGATTTCTCTCCAGCATGTCCTCGTAAGTCCAACCATATTGTTCTAACGCGCCCTTCCAGCCGTCTATCGCCGTGTACCTAGCTCCCTCCTGTGTTTAACCGGGTCACTTCCAGGCAAAATAAAACAGTTGTAGCAGAAGAAAGCAGACATGCAAGGTAGTTGCGAATTGCTGCGCATTGCCGACAATCGTGTGGCTGATTGCGATGTGCTGACAGTCGAGAGCTTAATGGAGTTATAATTATGAATAAAATGGTGATAAAGTGTTGCAGATGATTTGTAAATTAGCGGTGAATTATTCTCTACTTGGTGGTATGCGAAACGTCTGTGAAAATGTCCGAGAAAGTGGCGAAGAAGCAACAAAAGATTACGTTCGAAGTCGGCTTTCGATAGCTGTCAGCTGATGCACTATTGGCGGTTGCAAACGATTCTACTTGTTGCAGAAGACGCGACATGGTCGATAATCATGTCGATACGGTCGACAACCGAGCGATGGATGGCACCGCAAAAATGAAGCCTCACGGCGAGAGGGGATAATTTCCAAATAATAATTATATGAAAATTTTGTGAAAATTGTTCATTGATGCGATAGGATGCCCAGGTGGGATGTGCTATTTTAGCAATTTAGTATGAGGATTATAAATGCGCACATTATTTGCAATGGAGCAATTTGTTTGTGAATTTTCGCAGAGAGAGTGAAACGAAAAGTCGAAATAATCGAAAAAAGTTGGCGGTTACGTTATGGGGTTCTTACCTAGTCCCCACCACTCCGGGCGTCTAATGCCTGGTACGCCGGTTCTTGCCCTCGCGGTGAACCCATTCCCGTCCCTTTCTCCACCCGCGGTGAACGTCCACGTTTGGAACTCGCCTAACTTCAGTTAAAAAGGACGTGGGCGCTCCGGTGCTGCGACTGTTTTGGAGTGGTGTGTGTGAGCGGTGCGGGTGCGGGTGCGGGTGCTTGTGCTTGTGCTTGTGCTTGTGCGTGGGGTGTTTGCGGGGTCGTATCGGTGGTGTGTGTGTGCGTGCGTGTGTGCGTGTGCGTGTGCGTGTGCGTGTGCTGGGGTTGTGTCGGTGGCGTGGTGAGTTCATGTAGGGCGTCCGTGGTGTGTGTGTGTGGGGTCGTGGTGGGGGTGGTGTGTGTCTGTGTGGGGGGTTCGTGGTGTGGTGGTGGTGTGTGTGTCTGTACGTGGTGCGGCGTTCGTATGGGGTGGTGTGTCTGCGTGTCGGGCGCTCGCCGCGAGCGCAGCGATGTCTCTCTGTGCGTGGTGGTGTGGTGTCAGTGGTGTGTGTGTCTTTGGGCGTTCGTGGGGTGTCCGTGTCTCCGTGTCGGTGGTGTGTGTGTGTACTTAGATTTAACGGAGCAGTGGTCAATTTCCACTGTCGTACGTTGTCGTGTTGGTATTTTTGTCACCTCTGGCACGTCCAGAGCTGAACACCGCATCCTTACGTTAGTAATCCCACTGTGAGTAATTGTCAGGGCGCTGTCAGAGGTATGTTCTCGCATGTGCATAGTGCGACCATGAAGCTGTATGTGCGTTGTTAGCTCGGTGATGTTCGCGATCTACGCCAACCATCGTATATTAACACCTGGAGGGCCTCTGAAAATGACGCGCACTGGAGGGGGCGGGTTCCTCCCCTCTAAGATCTCGGCTCCTATTAAGGCTACAGCAACGAAATTCGCTGGGTGGATGGTCGCGATAGTGAACCCTATTGTATGTAAATTTCATGACGAAGTCAATATCTTGAAGGTCAAATTCAAGATATTGACTGCGGCACACTTGAATTGTGGCGTCTGATCCCAGTGCCCTGTAGCTCTGTCCTGATGTCAGATGACTGCCTGATGAAGTTGTTATTAAATTTGCGTTGTACTGCCTGAATTAATGCCTCAGCATGATGGACATCAGGCCCGTCCCAGCGTATCATAAGCTCGTACTCAGCCTTTCGGTGGTCCAGCTGCCGATGAGCGCCAAATATGTCTCTTCCACCACACTCCCCATGCTCTCAACGACAGATTTGGGCGGGCTTACCAGCAATAGCCTTATGACCAGGTGAGCGTACTGCTTCAACGCGTGGCTCTGGGCTGACTCCATTTGCAGGGCTCGCAGAAGCTGTTGGTTGCTCATGCCGGATGGCTGGCTGGACAGACACATGTAGGCTGCCTTGACAACCTCTCTCTCCACGGCTGCAGTCGGCGGTATCAAACGCTGACTGACCACCTTTGCGATGCTGTCGTGAAAGATCTCTCAAGGCATTCGGCATGCCTCACCTGCTGAAGAGCCTTTAAATCACTGACGACCTTTATGTCAGTCACAGAATACTGCAGCTTGCCGTTCATGGCACCTTTGCTGTTGCCCCTGGCGTCCAGTCCGCGGCCGCGCTCTGTCGCATGATTAAAAACTACATCACTATGTGGTACAGCCAATATTTGCTGAGCCTGCGAGATACTACCCGTGATGTGTTTCAAGCAGATTGGGTTGACAGGATCTCTGTGGGAGATATTGTTCTCATTGATACGAAGAACAGACCAAGAGTGTACTGGCAGATGGGCCGTGTCATGCAACTCTTACATGGAAATGATGGTCATATCAGACAGGTTGTTCTGAAAGACTGCCAGTGGGCAATCAAGATACTCAATCAAGCTTCTGTGCCCTCTGGAAATTCAGGCCACACACACTGGATCATCAACTGATAGCAATTCTGCTGCATCTGATCCACAGCCAGATAATCAGATTGCAGCAGCTAACACTGTGACACAGTCAGCACGTCCAAGAAGACAATCTGCTGTCACACAAGACAGACTCATCAAAGACCTCATTCATACAGGATCACTTTAGAAGGTTCCCACACTCGACCCACTTCAGTTCATTCATCAACCATAATACGTTTATGCTTAACTGTGTTAAGCATCTTGAGTCGGGAGTGTGAGAATTCTTGGCGAAATGTGCACCTCTATTTCAAAAGCCCACCTCCAACTGTCAGGCCTTCCTATCCTGCCCGATCATAAATGTGCCAATTCATTAAGTTGAGCTTCCTTTTGGTGCCGCAAGATGGCAGGAGCGTGCGTCCAAATGGTGAATGACGTGAATGTAAACAGGTGGTGGGGGTGGGGCGAATTTGGCGGCCATGTGGTCCTTGGACAGCCTCGAATGGAGAGAGGTAAGGTGCGGTATCAGGATCGCTTGTGGATATTGAATTAATGTTTCAAACATCAAGACATTGTCAGACTTTCTTCAATAGTTCATCATTTATGCAGTAAACTCAAACATCAAGATATCAAACTGAGAGACAAAGCAAATAACCGCAAACAGTGGAAAGCAAGACTTAACGTTTTCCATTGATGTAAATCGACTAAGTTTACAAGACGTGAACAGGCTATCAAGAACCGAATCTACTTCTACCTAACTTGAGGTAAGCGAGACTTTTTGATTTGGCACTCCTTGAAATGGACAAAAATCCTCACATAACAATAGAACCCTGGTTCCTCAAGCCACCCCAGCAACAATTCGGATTAATTTTTTTTTATGAGAAAGGAAACCTAACCCAGATTATCCTAACCAAACCTAACATAAGCTGTTTCTGAAGAAAAAAAATGCTCTTTTCTGAAAATGTTTGTGTATTAACACAAACTTTTTCGTATTATTGGGGGTGGGGTTGAAGGAGGCTAAAATACAAGAAGGCAATGGGCAGGCCCAGATTGATTGGGAGAACACACTCTATGGGGTCCTATGCTAGGGCTTGAAATCATTGGCGGGGCAAAGCCAACATTGATGTGGCATTTGTCCCCTCGAAAGTATATATAGCAACACCCTTGCCTCAGCGTCAACCTAGGCCATGCTGGATGGTCGTGGGGATTCAGGGATGGTCAGCTGATTCAGGGGTATGTCTCCATGGAACCTGCGCACACCCGGAAAGATTCGAGTTTTCCCTTCGTATTTGTCAACCAGAAGCACCCTTCAGTGCGCTGAAGTTCACGCCCATCCCTGCTAAACGGATTTTCGCTTAGCCCCTTCAGGTATTTCTGCAGGGTGCACCTCTTAAGAAATGGCGTCCCCTCACAAATACCCCTCTCCCATGGCAATTCCTGGAACCCACCCTGATTAGGATATAGGGTGCACACGCAGTACACATATGCTGTCAACTACAAACATTCCCAGCGTTACTTCGCAAGCGTGTATGGGTTATGATTATATTGGGTATGTAAGGAGGCTTACATTTTTCGGCATCATAATATCTTTCCTATCCGAACAGGCCGCCAGACATCCAGTCAGATCCTGGCTGTCTTCCCATCCCTTACAAACATTTGCCCGGAAAACGTACGCGTGTGGCGCCGGCGCCTACATCAAAGCGGCGGTTCCGTCAACAAGCGGCACATGCGAGTGGCGCCGGCGCCCAAGATCAAACGGGCGGTCCGACAATAACAGACGGCGAGCGCAAGTAACGGTTCGGCCCCGCAAACAGCTGGCTGTCGGAGGTGCAAACACCATCTGGACCACCCCCAGAAGAAGGGACATCGGCCCGTGAGGTCGGTGCCCTGTCTTGGATCCGTCACCACCCAAAATCTAGAACGCCATGCAGGCCCCAGGCGGCAAAGCCAACGGCACATTCCACCAGTCAAAAGCGCGAGCTCACTCCGAAGCCCTGGGAGTGGGCTACAGAAAAAGAGGCGTGGCTACTGAAAATAGCTACAAAAGGGCTACCGAAGAACGCGCTCAGAATCTCTTCGGAGGGACCCAGAGTGTCCGAGGCGGTCAAGAAGATAGAGACAACGACGCACCAAAACCACTGGCAAAATGTGAGTGTAGCCGACCGACGCCTCCCTCTATCTTCTGGCTGTCCCATGGACCTTACTCCACGAAAACCGTCCAGGCTCTCCCCGCCCGGCGCCGTCGCCCCAACCCACGAGGGTACCACCAGGCCATTCATTGGGTGATTAGCCGGGGATGGATGTGCGAACGGACCAGTGGGGTAACTTCGCACGTCTACTATAGAAGGGTAGGGTAGGTACATATGTATGGGAGGGGTGGAGGGTTTGATGGAGAATGCATGTGACGGGACTGCGCTCCGACCCTGTTGTCGAACCCTGTAAAGATATGTAAATATACTACCTTGGGTGATGGAAACGTTTAAGTGACCGGTCGGCACAGGGAACGATTGCCAAGCTGTCGACGAGCATAGCTTGGGCTGACGAGCGGGAATACTCGCCACAAACTGGATCCCAATATCCGTCATTATCAGGTCACCGGACACGGGTGGGCCTTGCAAGGGGCTTTCTCCCGCTCCGTATGCCATTCGCTGAGAACGCGTTTGTTCAATATCCGTCATTAAAAGGTCCCCAGACACGGATGGGCCTTGAAAAGAGCTTTCTCCCGTTCCGTATGCCATTCGCTGAGAACGCGTTTGTGCAATATCCGTCAATGTCAGGTCCCCGGACACGGGTGGGCCTTGAAAAGGGCTCTCTCTCGTTCCGGTTTTGCCACGCGTCGTAAGACCAGTGTCTCTCCCACTCTCCTCGTCCTAAGCATTCGACCCGCACCTTAACCGGAGCTAAATAAATGATATTATAGTCTAACGTCTCACCGTGGTGGAAGCCAATTCAAAATCCAGCAACTCTTGGGGCGCCCTCCAGCTACGCGTTGAGTGGCGAGACCTTCTGGATAAACAAGAGGGCATTGACGTCCAAAGCCAATGGCCGAGTCCGAGACCCTCCTTGGGGACCAGCAGCAATGGATGACGTCAGAACTACGACCCTCTCGAAATGGTGCCCGCGTAGTAAATACCTTAGCGACCCGCTGGACGGAGGGTAGGGTAGTTACGTCAAAAACCGAATAATGATCCGTGCTACGGGGCTGATGAGCATGTGCCGCGTTGTTCCTCAGGGGGGTGGTTCCCTGTTGTCCCTATGTACCTGCGGGGTCGGTGCGAATATACGCACAGGGTAATACGGACACTTGCTAGCCAGACTCATCCTCCGCCTTGTGTTTTTTTTTGTCGCTCCCTTTCACTCTCCCACTCTCTCTATCTTTCTCACTCGATCTATCACTTCCTCTCTCTCTCTCTCTCTCTCTCTCTCTCTCTCTCTCTCTCTCTCTCTCTCTCTCTCTCTCTCTCTCTCTCTCTCTCTCTCTCTCTCTCTCTCTCTCTCTCTCTCTTTATCTCTCTCCCTCACCCTCTCTCTTTCTCTCTCTCCCTCTCTCTCTCTCTCCCTCTCACTCCTCTCTTTTCTCACCCTCTCTGTTTACCATCCTCCCCGACCTACCCGTACGGTCATCTAGTCGCTCTCTCTCAATCGGCTCACACCACACACCGCACAGACAAACCCAAAGTGATACTGGTCATTTTTTAAATGTTTTAAATGGAGTGGTACTGTTCCATCTCTGCTAGACGGAAATAAGTTAATCAGCGATCACATTGGACGTGCCAATCTGCTGAACAGAGCCTTTTTAGCTACGTTCGCAGCACGGGATGTAGCCCAGTACCCACCTTTACAGGACTATGGATTGTCCTCACATACTTTCAGATAACCTCACAGACTTTCGGCTCTCATTAGAACAAATTCCCATGATTCTCATTGGACTTGACCCGCATAAAGCATGTGGACCAAATAATATCAGTGTCCGAATCCTCCGTGAGTGTGCGGACCAATTATGTGTTCCGCTGTACAAAATTTGCAACCTTTCCATCAGGCAGGGAATATGTCCCAAGCAGTGGAAAAAGGCAAATATCACACCAATATATAAAAAAGACAACGGGAAAAATCTGACGAACTACCGAGCCATTTCACTTCTTTGTCTGTGTAGCAAGATTTTAGAAGAAGAAAAAACATCTACAGTGTTTTGAGTGATCACATTTTGCCAGTACTGGCTAACACCCAGCACCATTTTATTCCAAAAAGGTCACGTGCTTCAAACCTGGCAGTTTTCTTGAGAAACGCCTGGAATTCGATCGCTGCTGGTTGCAAGACAGATGCAATCTACACGGACTACTCTTCGGCTTTCCAAAGTGTCAACCATAAGCTGTTACCATACGAGCTCGAAAATGCGTATCCTGTTTCAGACAAAATGCTCTCTCTGATTCGCCCATACCTGACTGGTCGCCGGCAGCGGGTGATAGTTAACGGGGCCGTCTCGGACTGGGCTGACGTCACTTCCGATGTACCGGAAGGGAGCTTGCTGGCTCCTTTGTTATTTGCCCTGTTTGTGAACGACCTGCCATCCAGGATTGACTCGGAATGTCTGATGTTTTGTGATGACGTCAAAATGTTTAGGAGGGTAGCGTCTGTGGACGACGCGACACGCTTGCAGAGGGATATTGATTCACTTTGTAAATGGTCCGCAGACTGGATGCTATCCTTACACCCTCTGAAATGTAGGTCATTCACAATGACTCTTCGTCGTACTCCTGTGCGCTTCGAATATAAGGTACACAATGCAACGTTGCAGCGTGAGACTGTGATGCGAGACCTGGGTGTGTACCTGGACAGCAAATTGACATTCGCACATGTGGCAAAAACTGTGTCATCTGCGAACCGAGCTCTTGGACTTTTTATTAGATCAATGCAAGCAAGGGTTCCTGGTAGCAAATTATCGTAAATTGCTCTGTTGGCGGCATATAACGCGAACATTAGGTCTCGCCTTGAGTATTGCTTCGTCATCTGGGCAGGCGCAGCCTCAACACATCTCACCAGGATTGATAGGGTAAAACATACATTTTTCATGTGGCTTGCCCAACACTGTAGTGCCACGCCTCGACCGCAATCTCTACAACATCAGGATCTCTTTCGCTTTTATAACATGATATATGTGTCCACTCGTCGCGTACAATCCGACATCATGCTCTTACGAAATGTTCTATGTGGCAGGACGGACTCATCAGTGTTATTCCAAACTTTATATTATGTGTCCCAGTCAGGAGCAATAGGCAACCTGTTTTATTCCATGCACCGTATGCACGTGTAGAAACCATTAGGTGTGGCTTGTTTAACAGATTATTAAGAGTAACGAACACATTTTTAGCAATGACACCAAGTGCGAGCATCTTCACAAACACGCTGAATGCATTTAAGACGCAGGTGGTGAGATACTGTGCTGCGTCATACGCTCACATCTGAGCCGCGGAGCCATCGGGCATCGACGAGTTCTGACAGCCGTTTACCTGTTTGAACTTAAAATTATTCACCTGTTCTGTTTATGTTTTTAGCTACTGACTTCTCCTGTAAAGGGCACAATATGCTGTTGGAGATTGTGAACAATAAGCAATAAACAATAAACAGTATTCAGGAGTTAGGCCATACAATTATATTCAGGTCCATAATGCCTATTCTCATCTATCTCACAAGGTGGTGGCGCTAACTGGTACACATAAACATATATAGTCGATATATAGGTCTCAAAATGAGCGAATGTGTAGACCGTTGATGTGAGCTTTATGTCATAGCTAAGAGCATATTCAGAAACGTTGGAATGGTAATGGGCGGCACGCCTGTTCCAACATATATTGTGATGAGCATCGAAAATGTTTCGACTCCAGTCGCGAGAAGATCCACGACCCCAACCCATCCTTTTTCGATGCTTGCAATGTCCGTTGAATTCGTCGCATGGGAATGAGGTTTTCAAAATCAGCGGTTCGCTTCAATATGTAACAGTTCCCAAAATTTGCAGCTTCGTTCTGGGCTCGATCGCTTAGCACCCCGCTGGTTAATGGCCTGCAGGCAGCCCGGTCGATCGCTTGATCTTTACGGGATCGGGAGAGAAAGAGGGAGAGGAAGAGGAAGAGGAAGAGGAAGAGGGAGAGGGAGAGAGAGACAGAGAGAGAGGGAGAGAGTGAGGGAGGGAGAGAGAATACGATAAAGTGCGCCGTGCAATTACCCGAAGAATCGTGTGCACGCATCGCCACTGTCGCCGGCTGACCGTGTGGTTATCACCAGTCGACCGGTGGTTACCGTGGGGCTACCACCGGTCGACAGTGGGGTTACCGCTAGTAGCCTGCAGGCAGCTAAGCTCGATCGCTCAGCGCCGTGCTGGCCTGCAGGCAACCCGGTCCTATACCGACGGCCGCCACGCCACGAAACGTGGCACCCTCTGACCGTCGAACCGGCGAGAGGGATCAGGTGTCAGACGAGGGGGTGTCAGACAGGTTGATCACTCTTTCGAGATATGGCAAGGGGCAGTCCGCCGGGGAGTCACAGTTACACACCTCCGGCAGTACAGACGAAATTCGACAGACCGGCTGTGGCAGTCAAAGTGCTAGGAGTGTTTCGTGCTTGTCGGTATTTGTTGAGCTCTGTGTTTGGGTGTTTGTGGTTGTGAACATTCGTGAGGGAGCTCATCGAGCGACAGTGCGTCAGGATGGGAAAGGAGTATGAACAAAAAATCGCAAGGAGTGGGAAAACGATCCGGAGCTGAAAGGCTGGTTGGTGCAGTCGAAACACGATAGGGCGAAAGCATTCTGTAATATTTGCAACAAGGAAATCACAGCCAAGCTGCCCCATTTGAAGAGACAAGGGACAACTGAGGGCCACAAGAAGAATGTGGCAGGCTCTGCAGGCTGTGGTAAACTACCTACGTTTGTTGCCGCCGCAGAAAAGCCCTATGGCCACGGCAAACAGCAGGACAATGTGGCCCAGGGTGACTACTGCTGGCGGGGCTCATCGTAGAGCATAATTTTCCATTATCGGTAAGCGACCATCTAGTGCCCTTGATCAAAAATATATGCCCGGACACAGAAGTGGCGAAAAACCTCAAGTCAGCCAGAACGAGTAATACTAAGACAATTAATGATGTCATAGGAGCAGAGGAGAGGGAAAGAGTGAGTACACTCATGCGCAATAAAGTGTTTTCACTGATCGTGGACAAGACGACCGACAGATCTACTACAAAATCTCTCGCCATTGTGGCGCGTGTCTTTGACGACCGAGGCGGTAAAACCAGGGATCTGTTCTTACGTGGCGTGCTGTCCGTTAATGATGTGCCCATGAAGAACCTGATTGGATTTGCCGCCGATAATGCTAGCACCATGATGTGCATTCATCAGAGTGTGCAGGCGTCGTTCAGAAAAGAACTCCCGCACATCTTGATCATCGGCTGCATGTGCCACTCCCTGCATCTATGTGCCTCCGCAGCGTGCATGAAGCTGCCTTCATCTATAGAGGATCTAGCCCGTGACGTGCATAGCTATCTCAACAACAGTCCGAAGAGACTCCTCGAGTACCAGGCTGCCCAAGATCTGGCTGACGTCCCAGTCCACAGACTGCTGCGACCCTGCAAGACGAGGTGGCTCTCCCTCGAGGCGGTGGTGAAGAAGATGTACGAGCAGTGGACAGCCCTACTCCTCTTCTTCCAGCACGCGGCGGATGAGGATCACGTCCAGTCCGCTCGAACCATTGTGAACGCCCTCCGCGACCCCATATACAAGATGTACATCGCTTCTCTCAACTACGTTCTCCCACTGATCACTAGGGCGAACGAAGTATTCCAATCCGAATCATCCAAGATTCAGTGTGCACGGGCTGCGCTCCTGAAGCTCCACCATTCCGTGGCCAGCAATTTCCTGCGTGCTGAGCCAGGTGTGAGACTGGAGATGACAAATCCTGACCATCCCAGGAACTTCCTCCCCCTGGAGCAGATGTACTTTGGCGCCAACGTCGAGTCCATCGTCCTCTCAGAGTCTGTTCCCCAGGAGGAGGTCCAAGCCTTCCAACTCCGTGTACAAATGTTCTACACTGAGCTCTGTAGGCAGATTCAGCGACGATTTGACTTCAGCGAAAAAACCTGGAAGCTTTTGGAGCTGCTGAACCCAACCTCGCAAGCGCCCTTCATCGTGTCGTTAGCCATGATATTTCCAAATATCATTGATGAGACCGAGTACGAAGTCCTGAACTCGGAATGGGAAGGACTCCAGCAGGCAGCGAAGGAGCAGCTCCCGGACAAGGAGAAGCCGGCGTGCGAGTACTGGGCGGAGGTGAAGAAGCTGAGGGATGGCAGTGTCGAGCCAGCATTCCCAAAGGTAGCCCAGCTGATGCAGGATCGCTTGCCCCTGCAGCACTCCAGCGCGGCCGCCGAGAGAGTGTTTTCCAGTCTGAACCTCATTAAGACACAGCAGCGGACTCACCTCCAGATGGGAACAGTGTCTTCTCTGATCCTCACCAAGAAGCAAGTCACGCCCTCCTGCCACGAGTGGACGCCCACGACTTCCAAGAAGTCCAAAATGAATCACCAGTAACGACTGAAAATGGCTCACCAGTAACAGCGCACATTCCACCAGCTAAGTTCCAGTGTTTATTCCTCTGTCTCGTCCTCCTGTCATGCGATATTAAATACGGTGAGCATCTGGAATCTGCTTGTGGTAAATCAACTTATGGAGCACTAACTGACTCTTTTTTTCTACGTGATGCAGAAAATAGCTGTCATACGCCTTACATGCACATAGTCCTTTTTATCACAATTGAAAACTACTCTCTCTAGGCGATATCAGGAGTCTAAGATTGAACCTGTCTTGATTTCTGACAGTCTATACCAACGTATCTAGAGAGTACCTAAACAAGAAAATGATGAAAATTATTTGCTTAGCCATACAACTGCCGAAACCATGCCTACTTTTTATGGTACCAAATTAGGTACATTTTGGCTCCTGGTCTGGTACGGAACGTGGCCAATCTGGTACAATTTGGGTGCGACCCTGGTACGCTGTAACATTTGGTCACGACAACACTGGCAAGAACACCTTATTGGTCTGATGTGACTGTGCACTGATTAGTACCTATTCATTGCTTTCTTTAGGAATATCAATTGTAAGTGTCCATGCAGCTTCTTCTGACTTTTTTCTTTCATGGTATCATAAGCTGGCAGACGTGGTCAGATGTGGCTCTCGTTGGTTCAGTTTGAGGTACCTATGTAGGTAGGTATCTAGGCAATATCTCATTGGGCATGTACCTAGGTAGGCACCTACCTTGGTAAATATCAAGCCGATAGGTTGATGGGTGGGCTGCTGGATATTATTGTATGTTTGTATATCCATAATCTCAATGATAAATGTGATTGTTTTCACTGCAAAGGATTGTATGAAGTTTGATGACTGGTAATTGAGAATGGAGTGAATCCTGTTCAAGCCCATATGCATGTGGCGCTGCCATTGGTGGTGTGTACAAACATCGGTATGACAATGCAATTGTTGTTTAGTGGCTTGGCAGATTTGTCAGACAATCTGGTTTAAAGTACATCAGCATTTTCTCAATCTCAACATTTTATGATGTATGCAAGATGTCCTTCCACAGTGGAGGGAAATCCAGCTATTTCAGGTGTTTTTGCACAATTTTCAAGTTTACAGCAAAATGTGGAGAACTAGTCTACTATCCAATCCAAATCTGTTTCTTTTCAGTGCAAAATGTATATCAACTAAGTTTTCTATTTCACATGTTTTTTCCTTTTGTCCTTTAGCTTCTTTATCAGCATAAAATATGATATGTTATTGGGGGGGGGGGGGCAAATCAACCTGGGCGGAGATCAACATTGGTGGTGCCATGGCCCCCACACAAGGATGCAAATCGACGCCCCCTGGTGCTGGTACTAGGGGCATGCACCCCCGTGAAAATTGGCACCACTCCAGGAAAGCTTAAGTGCACACCCGTCAAATTCGTTGGCCAGATTCGCATCTCTGAGAGAAAAAGTGGCCCTTTCAGTGTGCTGGAATGCACACTGCTTTAAATTTCAATCCAGATGCGCATCTCCTAGAGAAAAGGCGCCCCTTCACTGTGCTCGAGTACACTCCTGTTTTGCATTCCAGGGGCGACCCCTCCGAGAGAAAATGCGACATTTTAGTGTGCTCGAGTACACTAAATTCGTGCGGGTAAGTCCCACACGAATTTCCCAGCCAAAGGTGCCTAACCAAGGAAATGGCGTCCCTCCAGGAACAAAATGTATCCGACAATTCCTGGATCCGCCCCTAATCGGCGTAATACTAAACGCAATTGGGGCACATAGTTTCTCAGGGGCCTAGACTCCTTAAAAGAGACACATTTCCCCAGTACTCCGATTTCGCTGAAGGCCTGTAGGGGAAAGTGACCTTCCGAGATGAAAAAGCCCCTTAGGTATGCTCAAGTGCTCTTCAGGCTCCTCCCCGCAAAGTGGATTTTTCCTATGAATGGACGCCGAATGCGCGCATCCCAGGAAATGTGCCCCCATAACCTACCTGGATCCGCCCATGACATGTTTGTGATGGAGATGGTCTCGTCGCCGCCAATCACTGCGGAGACAGCTGTCGGCGTCTTCGGTGGCCGCAGTATAGCCATTCGAGAGGTCGGGTCAGCGGTGGTAGTGGCTGTGCTGTCACGGCCCAGTGGGTTTACACCTCGGCGTATCAGCATCGGAACGTTCAGAAGTCAAATTAAAGGAAACCTGAAAACTAAACATTTTGAATTAAAAAAAAAACATTTTTAGGGGCCAAAAACATTGTATGGCCCAAGTCGATTTCGCTACCCTTTTCTGATTACAAATTTTTTCTTCTTCAAATTTCCCCAAAAATGAACTCCCCAGAGCCAAAAACATAATGTAAGTCGTGAAAAGTCGTGAAAATCTAGCCCCCTAGTGACTGTCACTTTTCGGGAAATTGTTCTTGGGGGTGGATCCGGACCATATTCGTAGAGCTCTTTCCGATGACGCCTCTTTCGTTTTCGTGCGACGCTTAGTTTGGATTTTAGAGGGATGTTACTATAGCCCCCCCCCCCCCCACCCACGAGATTAACTATTTGGGCTTAAGGGCGCATCAACTGCTACTGGTTATGTAGCGCCCACCCACCCACGAGACGGGGTGTGAGGACCTGACCGGAGAGACGGCGCGGGTTGACACGAGCCCTGGCCCTGAAGGGAGGGGGGGGGGGGCGAAATCCGCCCCCCCTGTTTTTCGTAGATAACTCCAGATTTTACCGGCCGATATAAGACATTGTTTGTGTACCTGCTTAGAAATAACCGGCACGTTCTTTAAAGTAAGACAAATACAAATCGACGGAACAGTTGAGTTAGGGGTCGTTAAAGCAAAACATTTGTATCAGCACCGGACCACAAATATCGGCGCTGATGCACTTCCAGGATATTGGCAAAAAGGAAGTGTTATTGGCAACACTAGCGACTTGCTTGATGTATATTGTCATGCTACATTGTTTCAAAGTCATGTCACGTCACCGAGGTCAAGTCTGGTCGAGTTCATAACAGGTTAACACACGCCCTGCAGGGGTGGGTCACTGCATGTTAATCCATACACATCCGGAAATCTACTGTTTGGCATGGTGTGCCCATGCATTTCCATACTTCATTCATGAAATTCACTGCTTCCTTTGAGAAGCCGATTGTGCCGAGCCGCCCAACGGAGCAGTCGGGTGGGCAGCCCGGTTCCGATAACTGGAGCAGGTAATGACCTGATAAAGAGCTCCTAGATAGGTGACCTCAGGTCAAATGGCGGATATAGAATCTGTATTGCATCATTAGTAACGTCCAAAACATCATTTATGCCAATTTTGGAGTATTTAAACACAATCACAGCGATCCATAACAATGACAAGCCAAGCCACGCAAAACCATAATTTTTTTGCTATGTTGACCTCATTTGACCTCGAAGATATTGACCCAAGGTCATGAAATTTGCGCACAATATAGTTCACTATCGTGTCCATCCACCCTGCGAGTTTAGTTGTTCTAGTCTTAATAGGAGCCGAGATCTTAGGAGGCGGAATATGAGTAATTGTAATCTTTATTTGAGTGCGCGTAATTTTCGGAGGCCCTCCAGGGCGCGTGTTAAATATGGGAGACCAATCCAGAATAACCAACTAATCCAAGTAATTGAAAGTCAATTCCATGGAAAAGATGCAATGCAATCTGAACCTAAACGTAGCCCTATTAGCCTCACTTCTTCACTCCCCACTCCATCAGAAAAACGCCGCGAGATAGCCTGATTTTACATTGTAAGAGTTTCAGTTATATTCCTTGTTTCCCTGTATTTACCCATCTGCGTTGTCTTTACAATTTATATTTAGCCGCACATTTCTTTTCCACCTTCTGGTCTCACTCTCCCATCTCGCACCTCCAAATATTCACTTCGCTGCTTTGTTGTAGGATCATAATCCATTTAACAGGTTGTAAGGTGAAACAAAAACAAGTCATCCTTCGACTGTTATTGGGTGCTTGACCGCGTTGCCTCCATCTCAATAATACGCATAAACGCATAGCCTGCATTAACCACACAAACGCGCATACAACAGGTCTACACAACTATGACCAGCCGGGTCTCCTTAAACTAGCAACGGAAAATCACTGGATAAACGGGTTCCCTTGTGGGTAAGGGCAGTATGGACTCTCCAAATGTACAAGCGTCGCAATCCCACTAGAAGCAGACAGGGCGGTCATGCTGCAACCAAGAAATACGCCAGGTTTGACATGAGTACTGTTTGCGCGTCTTCGCAACTTCCTCTCGACCGCCGCACCCGAAACGCTGGTCACTTGACGGAGAGCAATTCACCAATCACCTTTTGCGCCAGCAGCCAGATCTACCACTACCCGATAAACGATCAGCCTCGACTACCCACGTCGCGCGGCGCGCCTCGCGGCAACCACCGTCGATTTTCAGAATCGAACCCGCGACGGCAACGATGAGAACGGAGACACGGATAAATAATGACCGGGCAGAGGTGGTCCGCACCTGGCCCGTCGCCGCCCGCGCTCGAACTTTCCGCGCACGCCGGACGGGCAAAGCAGCGACAGTCACGTGACATCGTTCCTCAGCTACTGTGGTGTCATGCCGGGACCAGTCACAGGTCGGAGTCGCAGGCGGCGCCACCATCGTCCATCCGATGGAGTCCATGGCGCCGTTCCTGCAGACGGCGCCACCATCGTCCCTGCAGACGGCGCCACCATCGTTCTTGTAGACGGCGCTGTTCACGTCTCAGGCACGTCTGGGATGGGGTCGAAATGCAAGATGGCGCGCCCGTGGATTTTGGCGCGGCCCAGCTTCAGGAACACAGCCTCGGCCTCATCCGATGGAAACAAGTTGTACGGAGGAGGCTCCACCTGCCGGCGCAAGATAAGCAGTAGCAGGCGCTCGTGGGACCACATAAGACGCAATGCTAGCCGACATAGTGGTCGGCCACGCCGACGACAGAGTTTCCCCACACAAAAGGTGCCGGGACATGTTGCCTGTCACCGGTGCTGAAACGCTCCAGACCCATCGCGTTACTGGACGGTCGATTGAGGTGTTCGTGCCACTGCGAATAGTCCAGTCGTTGAAGTTGGCAGACACGACACAAAAAGTGTGGTAAACTTCCTTTCATGCATTAAAGCCACCAGGAATCTTTGCTACAACATTCAGTTGCCAATAACAAATCATTTGCGGTTTACATGGCTTTACACCGCCTCCATATAGCATGCTTGACGAAAGTGGTTCCAAAGCCGATCATATATCCATCAGTATATACAGTCGCTGACTGTTCGGTTCCGGTCGAAGCCGTGCGCAACGCACACCTCGACACTGTCTCACTTTTTTGGTGGCGATCAGGTCCACCAGAGTGTGCAGCTGCTCGAGCGAGCCCATCTCGACGGGCACAATCGTCTGCTCGTTGGTCTGCGCCACCGACTCGAACCGGCTGACGTAGCGCTGCGCCGTCTCGGCGCCGATCACGATCACGCCCCCCTGCCGGGCGCGAATGGTGTTACCGGACGGCCACCGGCACAGTGCGCGGCACAAGTCGGGAGCACACCTGGTGATCACTGAACAGTGCACAGCACAGATCAGGAGCACACCTGACCGTCACTGGGCAGTGCACAGCACATATCAGGAGCACACCTGACCGTCACTGGGCAGTGCACAGCACAGGTCAAGAGCACACCTGACAGTCACTGAACAGTGCACAGCACAGGTCAGGAGCACACCTGACAGTCACTGGACAGTGCACAGCACAGATCAGAAGCTCACCTGACTGTCACTGGGTAGTGCACAGCACAGATCAGAAGCTCACCTGGCGGTCACTGGCACAGTGCACAGCACAGATCAGAAGCTCACCTGACTGTCACTGGGTAGTGCACAGCACAGATCAGAAGCTCACCTGACGGTCACTGGGCAGTGCACAGCACATATCAGGAGCACACCTGACCGTCACTGGGCAGTGCACAGCACAGATCAGAAGCTCACCTGGCGGTCACTGGCACAGTGTGCAGCACAGATCAGAAGCTCACCTGGCGGTCACTGGCACAGTGTGCAGCACAGATCAGAAGCTCACCTGGCGGTCACTGGCACAGTGTGCAGCACAGATCAGAAGCTCACCTGGCGGTCACTGGCACAGTGCACAGCACAGATCAGAAGCTCACCTGGCGGTCACTGGCACAGTGCACAGCACAGATCAGAAGCTCACCTGACTGTCACTGGGTAGTGCACAGCACAGATCAGAAGCTCACCTGACTGTCACTGGGTAGTGCACAGCACAGATCAGAAGCTCACCTGGCGGTCACTGGCACAGTGCACAGCACAGATCAGAAGCTCACCTGACTGTCACTGGCACAGTGTGCAGCACAGGTCAGAAGCTCACCTGGCGGTCACTGGCACAGTGTGCAGCACAGATCAGAAGCTCACCTGGTGGTCACTGGGCAGTGCACAGCACAGATCAGAAGCTCACCTGTCACTGGGCAGTGCACAGCACAGATCAGAAGCTCACCTGGTGGTCACTGGGCAGTGCACAGCACAGGTCAGAAGCTCACCTGGCGGTCACTGGGTAGTGCACAGCACAGGTCAGAAGCTCACCTGGTGGTCACTGGACAGTGCACAGCACATATCAGGAGCACACCTGACCGTCACTGGACAGTGCACAGCACAGGTCAGAAGTTCACCTGGTGGTCACTGGGTAGTGCACAGCACAGATCAGAAGCTCACCTGGCGGTCACTGGGTAGTGCACAGCACAGGTCAGAAGCTCACCTGGTGGTCACTGGACAGTGCACAGCACAGATCAGAAGCTCACCTGGCGGTCACTGGGTAGTACACAGCACAGATCAGAAGCTCACCTGGCGGTCACTGGGCACTGCAGTGTTGGAAAAACTAACGTTTGTTGGTGTCATGCATACCAATACATTATGCACTCCAGGATTGTGACTAGACTAAATGAAATATTTTGTACTCCAGAAGGGAAAACGCGGAACAACATTGTTTGGTCGAGTGCTACCACTCAAAGTCCATACTTGAAAACAACTAGCAGTTTCAGCGATCCCAGATTCAGCGATCCCAGCACGCCAACCAGTCAACGTCACAATACAAAGCGTACCGCACATGCTCGTCGGTGTGGCGCTAGAAACTACGCGCAACTGACGGCACTTCACATGTGTGAAAACGCTATATTTGTGTCAATATAGTCAACAATTAATGAAATATTTATTCAATATCGATTCAATATTTATCAATATTTATTCTTATACATGATATATTTAGATTGATTGATTGATTATTTGGGCATAAGAGCGCATCAACTGCTACTGGTTATGTAGCGCCCAGATATATTTAGATTAATCAACATATATTTAACATTAATTTTTAGATACTTGCGCTGGAGTGCTCGCTAACAAGTACCATAAATCCCTAGTTGGCAAATCTGGGGGTACTTGGTATCGCCGGAGTAAATACTTGAAGCCTCGCATGGCCATTAAGCAGTCTTGAATGTGCAATCGAGTCTTTTTTTTAAGACAACTTTTTTAGACACCATGAGCCCATTCAATGCTAGAAAATAACTTCAAATTGACGAAAATCTGCCCCGGAGGAAGCAAGTTCTCCGAGGCGATTACACCAAGAAACCAATGCCATTTGTGCACTTATGCATGACTGACAATTTTTTTATTATTTGTGCGAAAATAAATCATACGCCTTGAAATATAACTACATTTAGGGTTCATCAGTGTCAGTGAAGGGTCCGTAATACTTCTTCAAAATTTACTCCGAGATATCACCTGTCCGCCCGCCTCGTGATCAGCTGTACTTCTAGTGCTGGGGTAAGCGTATCCGACCAGTTCTATTTAACACTGCCATCCCTGCCAGGGTAAGAAGCAGTGTTGCTGGAATCAGAAGTTTCCCTGAAATCTAGAGGTTTTGACCATCCGTTTCAGGGAAAATTTTGAAATCAGAGGTTTTTCGTTTCTAGAGGGAAATCTGGAGGTTTTAAAGCACCGCGCATAGACATGAATTTGTACTGATAATTTGTACTGATATATGCCTTCATTTCATTTAGTAATTGTCATTTAATTCTCATGTTTTTTGTTGCTTTTCTTTTATTCATTTGTACTCATAAATATATCGCCCATGCGGAGCCGGGGAGAGGGGGAAGATCACGACCCCCTGAAATAAAAGAAAAGTTAACATTACGCCTATGGTATGGTATTGAAAGAACGCGCCCAAAATAGCGTTTGCCCCATCCCCCGTCACCCCACCCACACCAATCTACGGTGACGCTTCGTCGCTTATGGCCACACAAGCGGGCTCCTGGATGTGTCACGCCTCACATACCTAGCTGCGATAACTAGCGACTAAAATCGTGAACAGGACAGTGGAAGAATATGCAAGCGCCTGGAGATCTGAGCCACTGTATTTATCACATGCGAGCCAGGTAAGTGTCCTTTTATTCTTTATGTGTGTATGAATCGGATGGGGGAATGCACGGTCACGCATTCTTTAGTATCCTTGGCACGGGTTTGTATACCCCGGTTACGCTCGGTCCAACCCCCCAACCCACCCCTCCATGCAAAACGTAATTTATGGAAAAACGTAATTTATGGACGGCCGCTAAGGCGCGGATCCAGGAATTCCCCCCCCCCCCGTGGGGTAGGGTGCGCAATGTTAACTTTCGAACCGCGTTCCTGCTTGGCGCAGATTTAGTGCTTTTGCGCTCCCCGGAGCAGCACCATGCCCCCCCCCCCCCCATATATTCGCAGCTGAATATCTCGACCCGGCTGGGGAAAAAAATTGCGATCTCTAGTGAACAGAATTTTCAGAGGGAATTCTAGAGGGTTTTTGAAACATCAGAGGTTTCTAGAGGTTTTGTATACCAAATCTGAAGGTTTTTCATCACGACTGTCTGGCAACAGTGGTTAGAAGCGGTTGGCGCGATGTTAACTGTCGAAGTGCCAGCTTCTGAGTGCGACGTGATGCCCCGACATCGACCAACAGGTGAGACTGGTGGAATTTTCCCAATAAGTCCTGATCCAGGTGGGCGCATATGACACGACTCCAAATGGTCTACTGACATGGGTCATGAATGAAGAACCACAGATGGTCTCGACCGATGAAAATTATAAATTAAATTTAACCCGTCCCGTCTCGGGTGGTCTTCAATCGCCCCCTCAGGTTTTTCGCGGACAGTGAACGAAAGGCGTGAGGCGGCGCGCAAAAATTTGGCATACCTTTTCCAACATCAATTTGGCATGCTGTTTCAAAATTTTGAAGTAAGGCCAAGGGTCAACGAGTTAGTCAAGGTCAAGTGAAGTCAAATCCAAAAAAGTTCAACCAGTCGTCACGCTTTAACGGACACAGATATTTTAATGAAACTTCCAGCGTATGCTTTTCTTTAGGGATGCAACAAAACTTACCGGATGAATGTTTTTCTTACATTTTTGACTACTTATTAATTTTGAATATTTGCTTATTAGAGGTAAAATTAAGATTCTGTCTAAAGTAAGCATTTGTTATGAGAGCAAGCTGACTTCCAACAATGTTTCTCGGTCCGCTCTACCCATTAGAAAAGGAAATTGAAGAAAACTTGAACTCAAAATTTTGAAAATTCAAAAATATTCTTCCTTGGGGGGGGGGGGGATTGTATGGCCCTGGTTGATTTCGCTGTCCTTTTCCGATTCCAATTTGTTCAATTTTGTACCGTACTCCAGCTCAAAATTTCATACTTGAGCTAAAACATTTTGTACTCCATTACCAAGAAAAAAATATGGAAATCCTACACTGCTGGACAGTGTACAGCACACATTAGGAGCACATCTGGTGGTCACTGGCAAAGTCGGAAGCTTACCTGGTGGTCACTGGACAGGGCACAGCACAGGTTAGGAGCATATCTGGTGGTGATATGCATAGCGGTCTGTCACTATCAACACAGCCGGCTGTCGCTTCGTCAAACACAGTTGACCGCTCCTTCCACACACGAACAGTCTCGGGCTTAACAATCTCAGGCATCACTAGTGCACACTGTAGTCGGTATGCATATCAGCGGTCAATACTGTGCGTCAAGCGTCAATACTGCAAAGCGCAGCAGGCGCACAAGCCACACTAGTACAAGCCTCACCTTTGAGAGACATTTGAGCGAGCGATTTAGTGATCGCGGATTGGCGGCGAAGTCAATCACAATGTCCACGCGCCCCTCGCACGCGTTGATGGTTCGCTCGATGAGCTGAGATTCATAGCAGTCCTCGCTCCACTGGACGATATTTAACCTGCAAAAATCCCGTGTAGCATTTCATGGGAAGAAATGAAAGACATGCCCGTCAAAGTTCAATCGAATGAGTCATTGATGAATCGATCATTAATCATTAAATGCGAGACATATTGCATATCAGTGAGGGAGCATTTACTCCAAGAGCTTGATTGTGACAGTCAGAAATGCCGCCGACAATAAATAGCGTTCCCGCTACCAGAACCACCGAAGATTATTTTCATGACATCAAATACTTTCATGACCTATGTTTTTCCTGCCAGATACTCATATCCCGTTTCGGTGGGGATGCAACCCCCCTGTAATCTCTGAACTAAGCGTCGCACGAAAACGAAAGACGTGTCATCGGAAAGCGCTGGACGAGTAGGGACTGAAATTAACCCCAAAAGTTACCGCTTTTCCAAAGTTTCGTCTCTAGGGGGTCTCTGTATTCACGATTGGCGTCATGTTTTGATCCCTGGGGAGTTCATTTGGGGGGGGGGGGGGGAGATGTGACAAGCAAAATTATTTGTAATCATGAAAGGAACCCGGAATCGACTATGGCTCTAAAATTTGCGTTCACCCAAAACCAAAATTGCTTAATATTTCAATATTTAGTTTTCAGTTATTCATTTTTTTTTAATGGGTAGAGCTAACAGCAAAACATTGTTAGAAGTGCTCTCATAAAAATACCTACTTTAGCCCGAATCTTCGATTACATTCCTTATGGGAGAATATGCAAAACTAATGTCATCAAGAACGAGAAAATCAAGCATTCCTTTGGTGCGCATTGTTCCATTCCTAAAGATAAGGAAACGCTGAAAGTTTCATTTACATATCTTCATCCGTCAATGTGTGACGACCAGCTAAACTTTTCTGGAGGTGACCTTGGTTGATCTTGTTTAACTCGTTGATCCTTGATGACCTGACCTAAAAATGTTCCACAGCATACCAAATTGAGACGCGAAAAGGTATGCCAAATTTCGGTGCGCGGCAGTGCGCCCTTCTTTCAATATCGGCGGAAAAGCTTAAGGGGAGCCTACCCCCTCCCGGGTTAAACTGCACGAGAGCAGAATAAAGTTAATGTCGAACCGCAGATGAGGTGATTAAATGAAACAATGTACCAACGAACAGCTTAGCATTTTATCCAGTGCCACCTGCAAAACGCTTCCCATTTTGCCTTGTTCTGAGTGCGGAGTACTCAGGACAACAAGGTCTGCTATAGCACTCCTGGTCTCTGGTGTTGATCTTTGTACAGCATACAACAGTATATGCTTATGCATACGGATTTTGGGAGCGAGGTGTCAGTTCCACAACCGAAAGGTTGTTGGCTTCAGTTCCATCTGTCGCTACTCTTCGGCCATATATATACATGTGAGTAAGTGTACATGTACATGTATATACCTATACATATACACAGTTTCCGCAATCGGACCAGTCTGACGAATTTCCAGCACACCGCCCAAATTGTGACGGCCTGGGTCGAATTGGGCTGTGCTTATCTGCCAAATTATTCCACCTCCGCCAGATTTGAACGCAGTGCAGTGCGAGCGTCTACAGTGTGGGTGAAGAGTGTAGGTGGATATTCGCCGTGTCGGCATGTAGCTCGGCCCTGTGCGCCTCCGCCGGCGTCTATCCTGCGCCACCCGTCTATCCCCGCGACCGTGTGGCGCACTCGGCACGGGGATGAGCAGCGTTCAGCTATCTGCTGCTGCGCTCTCCATTTGGACAAATCCCGCGCAGTTGCTACACAGCTTTCAGCCACTAAGAAATCATAGAGAGATGTCCTCTAGCCACCGAACTGTTCTCCATACCTCTGAACGACAGACGATGTGCCACAGTGCGACACGTTTACACTCGATGACCGACGAAAACAAAGCTGCCATGTAAAATGTCGTAGATATATGATAAATTACCATGAGACAGACGCACTAAGCTTCCGCATTTTTCCGTTCTGCCTTAAGGGGTGAAGCCTGGAAGTTGACCATGATGCACAGAGGACAGTAAATGCATTTTTTTCCGCCATAAAAAGGATGACTGATTTTCCTAGGAGGAGGGCTCTTACGCTAGAATGAAGATTCAAAGGGTGTCATTTGCTGGTTTTGCTACTCTTAATGATGTCTGTTGGAAACATTATTTTTTGATATTTGGAAGTTTCAGTATAGCCGGTTACCACTGGTTTCAGTGGAATGATATCGATGCGATTTCAATTGGTTTGGAGAATACCCACCCTGCCTTCCGTCGTGCATTGTATTCAAGCAAGATGGCCAGCTAAGTTCTCTACAGAGGTCGTTGCAGGAACTCTACGGGCCCGCGTCGTTCATCTTTCAGTCTTGATTGGCTGATTTTTATTTGAGTGCAGTGATCACGTGGTTTATTTTGAACCCACCCATGCTGCCGCATTACGAGCACACAATGCAATAGTGAAGTATTCCTGCAGAGGCACGACATGCATTTATTTAGTCTGCATAGATAGGAAATAATTACCTTAAACGCATCCCTTACTTCCCTATGTTGCAGCAAATTTGTACATCCCTACTCAAGAGTAGAACACACACAAAAACACAAAAAGCATCGCATATTTGGTAGGTAGACACACGCACAAACACATCAACATTGTAGATTAGTCATTAGTATCCTGCATTGATCTTGCGCATGCGATTAGAATGCATGCAATGCTTTTCCAATCAATGCTTCCAAACGTTGCAATTTCTATTGCAATTCCAAAGCTGACTGGGTTACCTCAACCACGAATGGGCCGACTGAACGCAAGAATAATCCAAAGCGTCGCACGAGACAAGGATAGGATCACCTGAATATTCGCAATCATCTGAAAGCTATGCTTACGCCTTTGCAGCAGCGGTCACCATCCGCGATGTTAACCGTCGCCAGCACTTAGCGATGGGGTGAAGCCCAAGCCGATTTCCAGCGATAGCTCCAAGTGTGTTATACGCAATTTACATTGGCATAGCTGTTCGTGTATCTTTGCATAGCCTGAACGCACATTTTACCTTCCGTAACCTCAGGGTGCCGAACTATATGACAATCAGAGAACCCAACACCGTTGATAATGAACCCAAACAGTTATTTTCACAGAATGTCCTTCTGTAGGTATTTTGAAGCGACTCTGAAGTTTCGTATCTTGTGGTGCTGATCGATCATCTGCACACGCCCACACAGGGCAGCCATATTTAGAAGGTCATGCATGCTAGGTTCTAACCTCGGTCAACCTCGGTTGGCTCTTTCGATTTTCCAATACATGTACGTGCTGAATTCACATTCCACACATTTTGAACCTATCTACAATCATACCACCTGTGGAACATAAGATTTTAAAGAAAAATCAGACATCGACAATAGTTGACCTGACCTGGAGAGTTCCTAATACAACGGAAAAGAAAAGACACTACTGTGTTGATGCTATAGAATCATGCTGTAAATCACTATGTTTACCGTATATTTCGATGTATCTTAGAACAAAAATCAGTTGGTTAAATTGACCCCCTGGCACCGAGAGGTGCAAACGTTTTACGAAGCATTGCGAAGGCGTATATGCCTGAATATCCACAATAAATGGAACCCAAATGTAGTAAACTACGCCCTTAAATAACATGCATGTATATACCACATAAATAGGGTATATACAACACCACACTTCAAGCAAAAATTAGGTCAATTCACAGGCCTGATACGTCGCGGTCAGGTTCACTTGTCACAGACATTTTGAAATCCAAAATAGGGACTATTGCAAAGTAAAATGTTGAAGCGGAATAATATTTCACGTCGATTTCATTTCTGACGTGATTCACGACAGACGAGTTGAAAATCTGTGATGCTCTGATGTGGGACAAATCAAAGCACAATTTCGGAATATTTTCGAACCAATAAAAAGATGAAGCATTTCGCTTTGAACGGTAGGACATTATACATCATCTCATTACCTTTCTCAGAGCATAATCTGCTTCGAAATTTGTCATCTTCCACAGTTCATGAGACATTCTTCTGGTAGGCCATTGACCCCGATATCACACGTGACGTTTACTTTTTCACGTGTCATAATTTTAGATAACATACTTAGCTGACATACATTACTGGAGATCTTGGGTAGGTGGGGGGTCCGGTCCCCCTGGTTTGGTACCACGGAAGTGTGAATGTGTTATTTGTCCTATTCAATCTAAAAATGTGTCCTGAAAGTAAGGACCTGGACACCCCGGCTTAATGAGAGATATCCAGCCATACTTGTATTTCATCGCTATCGAAGCACGAACTTGCATTTACTTCACGACAGAGCCATACAACTACGGCGAAGATTGGGTGACTGTACCGCGACACTGA
This sequence comes from Imbricaverruca yamaguchii, assembly GCA_034440575.1. Classification (NCBI taxonomy): domain Eukaryota; kingdom Metazoa; phylum Arthropoda; class Thecostraca; family Neoverrucidae; genus Imbricaverruca; species Imbricaverruca yamaguchii. The sequence continues at coordinate 105,806 of JAOTOL010000918.1, forward strand.
CCTACTTATGACCCATAAGGTCAACAGAAAGACAGATAAAATATGCCAAGTAACTAAAAAAGTTGAAGGATGGCACTACACCATGCCACTCACTGCATCCATAAATCTAGCTGAGAGGAAGTTAGTGGGACATGATATATTTCGCCCACTCCCCTAAGAAGTTCTTTCGCACCTTTCAACTATTCTATGGCCAGCATATATTTATGTTTCCTCTGCCCACGAAAATCATCCGAGGGCTCTATATTTGCATCAAATCCCTGTTCCAAAGAATGCTATTAGTAATGATATCATGAGAGCGAAGACAAGCAAAAGAGTCCGCACCAATGAGCACTAAGAGTGAACAGCTAGTAGCGAGATGGTTAGTGCACGGGCTATTGGTATGACGCGGTCGAGAGCCGCACTGCTACGGACTAAAATGTTATGTTAGGTGGGGTGGGGTGGGGGCAACAGTACCGGCCATGGGCTCCCGGAGATCCTGGCGACAGATCCACACTGCAGCAGGCAGCGAACATAAGTTGACGCAATCACAACACCGTACACAGTGTCAAACACAGTGTGATGGTGACAGCGGAAAGTGTTCATAATTACCAACAATCATATGTACCAATGTTCTTACTTACCATGGTTAGCTAGTTGTTTGGGCTTTAGGGCGCATCGACCAAGTTAATCATATAGCGCACATTACTTACCAACGTTCGTATTTGCCAATGCTAATAATTGCCGACGTCCATAATTGCTGTCTATAATTACAGATCTCCATGATTGCGGACGTCCATAATTACCAGTGTTCATTATTACCAAGGCGCAAATTAATTACCAATAGCTGCGATATTTCATTCGGTAGGGCGCTCGACTGTCGATCGCAAGATCAATGGTTTGAATCCGGTAAAGGGAAGGATTACAGAGTCCACTAGCGATCAATCGGAATGAGATGCCGGCAGCGATGTATCGCCGAAAAAGTATGCAGTCGAAATCGCCGTAAAAACACGAAATAAATTATTGATTAGAGATCGAAAGCTAATTATGATGGGAGCGTAGAAAACGGTGTTCATATTTAGCAACATTCATACATACAAACATCCCATGTAGAACATCAGCTTGACTGCTTGGCTTACTGGTCAGCAACAATGACGTCTTGTTACAGGCTCAATAGCTTTTTTGGCAATTGGTTTTTGATACTCGACTTCCAAATTGGCGACTATGAGCATTGGTACTGATTGGCTTGGCCACTGATGAACTTTGGTACTGATAAACTTTGCTACATATGAAATCCTCATATCTGCCACTCCTTTGGTACCTAATTTCCATTTTCGTTACATAAGTTCTAAATTTGTTTCTAATAACTTATTTGTTTGGTTCTTAAATATTAACTTTGACATTCAAGAACGTTGACGAATGTAAACATTGATAAGTATGTTAAGCACCATATTTGCGCCCCTTTGATAATTAGGTTCAAATATGTGGTAATTTTATTCCATTTTGGTAGTTAGGGACATTTATAGGTACGGACATTGGTAATTATGAGGATTAGTAAATACGAGCCTTAGCAAACGTGACGCACATCCCCAGGACTGACGCAGCCGACGTCAAAACTTAATGCGATCTCGCATCTCGCGAAGTCCTGTCCTCAGACATCCGGCAGTCTTTCTGTTCTTTTGAGCAGTGTGTGCAATTTTTCCTCTTCAGCTTTACCATCACGTCATGGCTGCGAAGTCGTATGTTCCAGCCGTTCCGTCGATGGTTGTTATTCACTATTTTCTAACTCATCTCTGCATTTAGCCACATCACATCAAGTGCAAAATAAGTTGGGAGGAAATAATCATGAGGGTAAGAATAGGCAACCCCAATCGAAGCACTATGCACTTCACACCACGGTTTATAGAGAACCATCGCCATTTTCGAAATGCTACCAATCGGCACGCAACCTCCGAACACGACGCACACGCTGCAGCAGCGCCGCCGCGCTTGCGGCGGCTCGCTGTCGTCGTGTCCGTGCGATGCACGATCGCCGGGCGGTGTCTGCCACTCACTTGTGGTGCTCCTGGTCGGTGATGCTCTGCAGGCCCTCGTCCCGCAGCACGGCTACAGTCAGCCGCACCGACTGGCCAGCGGTCCACTCGGGGAAGAAGTGGCGGCCGATGCGGATGGCCCACAGCGCCAGACCGCCGGTGCCCACCACCAGCACGTTCACCGTGCCTGCCGGCAGGGGCATTCATGTCGCTGTGTAGGACAATTACTGCGTATTGGGCGTACGGTAGTTTTACCCTTGCCAGTGCACGATATTTTCCCCTTTCCAATTGCTAAGTGCTGGTGGTGGAGGTGGGATCGCCTCAAATTTTCAAACGGATCTTAATAGCGACATGAAACAAACAAGGAACAAGATATCGTAACAAATAATTGCCTTTAATATCTTACGTTACTCAGAAGCGTTCCACATCAGCTTCAAGACCAGTTTTTTTTAACTCCAGAATACTCGAGCTAAATTGCTGCGTTTAACCGCAAATACCCGCAGGTATGCTTCAGAAAGATTCCACAATACATTTCGCACTTCCCTAGAATACCAACGATGTGCGAGTTATTGCATTTCAATCCACGAGTCATGGGTCAGATGAGGTCGAAATATGGGCTTTGTTTCAAACACTTCCGAAGTAGTGCTAAAACATTTTCTGGTGCCTAAGGATGACAATGGACGCTTACTATCAGCTGCAATGTCCAAACTAGAGCCAGATCAACTCATAAGACAAACGGGTCACCTCATGTTAAGTTGGTCGATAACCTTGAACTACCATGGACAGGTTAAAGACCTATATGAACAGTTTAGCTGAGCTATTCTTCATCCTAGCACACGCAACTTTGGCCAGTTTGGAACGATGAATGAAATGACTTGCAGGCAAATCGCAATTTGGGTACACTTCACCCAAATGGACACACTTGATGAAGTGATAACTTAGTGGCCTGGCCGATATCTGGACTTTTTTGTACACCATTATGCCGACAATAGGCGCCACAGCAACTATGCAAACATATGACGCGCTGACGTGCGTGTTAATCCGTGATGACGAAATAACCTTGGTGGAAGAAGGGTGAAGTGAACTTCGCTGACAATACGAGCGTCCAGGTTTCTACTTCGGTTTTCCTTCTCGTGCTTAATAACGCACGAGTGTATTTTTATACACTCGTGCAGGTGCCATCATGCAGGTACCATCATGCAGCATCCTGAACCAAAATGGCGTCACACCAAAAGAAATTCCGCACAAGAATAAGCAATTGTGTACGTGTCTACGCGGCTTCTCCCAGGTTTATTAGAGACCGAGGTGAACGTCGAACGTCTGTCAAGCATTCGTGGAACAAAATGCTTCTTTCGCAATTTCTCGTTCACCTTTTTGCATTGATTGCATGTTCCCTATACTGCTGCCGTTGATTACATTTGTCCGACAGTATCCGAGGCCATGACCCACTTTCCGGTCCGCTGTCTGCCCGCCCACCAGGCGAGGGTCCCAGCTGTGCAGTGCACGCTTTCAGGTCGGATCTGCTGAGCGGCCGGTTGGCTGTCGTCAGCCCGTCTATTTCAGTATACGTCCGCTCGCCCAGCCAGCCACGGCACCCGCCGACCTGGCGCTCCGCGGTGACCTCTACAGCCCACACCCACACCCGCCCGGCCAGCCACGGCACCCGCCGACCTGGCGCTCCGCGGTGACCTCTACACCCCCCCCCCCCCCCCTACCTCACAGCCCACACCCACACGCCCGCCCAGCCAGCCACGGCACCCGCCGACCTGGCGCTCCGCAGTGACCTCTACAACCCACACTCCACGCCCGCCCGCCGCCACGGACCCCCGACCTGGCGCTCCGCGGTGACCTCACAGCCACACCCACACGCCCGCCCAGCCAGCCACGGCACCCGCCGACCTGGCGCTCCGCGGTGACCTCTACAACCCACACCCCGCCCGCCCAGCCAGCCACGGCACCCGCCGACCTGGCGCTCCGCGGTTACCTCTACAGCCCACACCCACACGCCCGCCCGCCAGCCACGGCACCCACCGACCTGCGCTCCGCGTGACCTCTACAGCCACACCCCAACCCCCCGCCGCCAGCACCCCACCTCCCCCTGACCCCCCCACCCCCCCCCCCCCACCACCCCACTCCCCGCGTACCCCACCCACACCCACATCGCCCGCCCAGCCAGCCACGGCACCCGCCGACCTGCGCTCCGCGGTGACCTCTACAGCCACACCCACCGCCCGCCCGCCAGCCACGGCACCCGCCGACCTGGCGCTCCGCAGTGACCTCTACAACCCACACCCACATACGCCCGCCCAGCCAGCCACGGCACCCGCCGACCTGGCGCTCCGCGGTGACCTCTACAGCCCACACCCACACGCCCGCCCAGCCAGCCACGGCACCCGCCGACCTGGCGCTCCGCAGTGACCTCTACAACCCACACCCACATACGCCCGCCCAGCCAGCCACGGCACCCGCCGACCTGGCGCTCCGCGGTGACCTCTACAGCCCACACCCACACCCGCCCGGCCAGCCACGGCACCCGCCGACCTGGCGCTCCGCGGTGACCTCTACAGCCCACACCCACACCCGCCCAGCCAGCCACGGCACCCGCCGACCTGGCGCTCCGCAGTGACCTCTACAGCCCACACCCACACCCACACCCGCCCAGCCAGCCACGGCACCCGCCGACCTCGCGCTCCGCGGTGACCTCTACAGCCCACACCCACATACGCCCACCCAGCCAGCCAGCCACGGCACCATCAGACCCGGCAGACCCGCCAGACCACTCAGCTCCTCCGACCGACCAGCCGATCTGCAAGTCATCAGCTCATCGCTTATCTGGACATGGTGCTCAGCCGGCGACAGCGGCGGCCCCATCTGCTACCGCATCGTTACACGATACACGTTCACTACACTACACTACGTACACTCTGCAGGACACAACTGTCCGGGGCCTGCGGACACTCCCTGGCCAGAGCTCTTCACTCACCTACCGTCGCAGCTGGCCATGCACGAACACGCATCCAAATCCATCAAATCATGTTGGAATATTAACTCCACAACTGCCAAAAATTACCTGACTTCAGAGTCGTACCCGCGTGAAGGTGGGCAGAACACGGGACCTGGACTCATGCCGAGACAGAGCAGAGCTGCAGCAGTCAGGCGCATAATCAATCCATCGACAAAGCCTGCTCGATCACAGCTAGTCCCTGCACCTGCCGCCAGCCACTAGCTCGTCTCACTTCACCGCTGACCCCGCCACGGCTCCCCTGCCCGCTCACCCGCGAGTTGTGAGCGGCACGCTCACGGCCACTCACGGCCACTCACCTGCGTCGCCTCGTTCGGCCATCAGCCGCTCCACGTACTGGCGGGCGGTGAACACCGTGTTCATGGCCCACAGGCCGCCGCTGGGCAGCATCGACGCCACCGGCATCGGCACAGACTCCGGCACCTTCACGAGGTAGCTGACGTCCTCCACCGGTACGTACTCGGCGTACCTGGGGCCGCGCAGTCTGGTCAGATCTCGCCATCAGAACGGGCAGGTTTCGGGGCAAGAACGAAAGTCTACGAATCAGAACCGGATGTCCACGAGAGGAACGAGTCAGGACGGGAAACTATCAGAATCGGAACGCGGGGAGGTTACATCGGAGTGGAAAGGTCATGGCAGAGCGGGTGGTTAAGCCAGGGTGGGCATGTCAGGTGAGAGCGGATAGGTCAAGTCAGAGCGGATAGGTCAGGTCAGAATGGGTAGGTCAGGTCAGAACGGGTATGTCAGGTCAGAACGGGTAGGTCAAGTCAGAATGGGTAGGTCAGGTCAGAATGGGTAGGTAAAGTCACATCGGTTAGGTCAAGTCACAGCGGGTAGGTCAAGTCACAGCGGGTAGGTCAAGTCACAGCGGGTAGGTCAAGTCAGAGCGGGTAGGCCAAGTCAGAGTGGGTAGGGCAAGTCAGAGAGGGTAGGTCAAGTCAGAGAGGGTATGTCAAGTCAAAGCTGGTAGGTAAAGTCAGAGCGGCTATGTCAAGTCAGAGAGGATAGGTCAAATCAGCGCTGCCAGGTCAGATCGGGAGGCATTTCGTCGGGCAAGTCGGCGCACATGCCGTCGCGTCGAGTCACGTTGGACTAGGTCAGGTCAGGGTACAACTGATGAGGTCATGGGACGTCCAGTGGAGTTTGACCGAGCCGAGTCGGCCAGCTAGCCAATTCAAGTCAGCTGTTTTCAATCTGAATTTGGGCCCAACTAAATCTAATGAGCGGGTTAAACTCCTGTCAGGTACGATCATATCAGCTGTGTGCAACCAACGGAAACTGGCATTAAGGCGCTATTGGGGCGCTGAACGAGCGAGGTAACTGCTAGAAGTGTGGATGCAGTGAACTGCTCGTGTATCTTAACTATGTTTGTAACACTGCCTTAATAGCTTATAGACTCACATTGCCTTAACAACCTATACGGCCAAGCTCCCTTAATAGCTTATATAATCGCACTGCCTTAATAACTTATACAGTCAACTTGTACAGTCACTTATGCAGTCAGTTGGTGGGTCAGTTGGAACTGGCCAGGGAAAGCCGGGGACGAGCTGCCGGGGTGGCCGTGTCCGTGTATTGACGGCACATTAAACTCTCCGTCTCAAAATTATGTCGTAGAACTGGAATCCATAGATTCCGGTGGTGGGGCCAGGGTTCACGCAAGAAGCTCTGCTCAGCAACAGAACCCTGGTCCATGAAGCCACCCCAGCTACAATTCGCACTAAATGTGTTATAAAATTGGTCTGCAATCGCGCCTTGCAAACAAATGTCAGCTGCCAGGTAACGGCTGTGATACCACTGATCAAATAGACCAACGAAATCCATCACAGCATATCCACACACGTCATAATCAGAACTATTGTTGACAGGTTGTAGCGAAGCGCAGCACGACTGCATTTGGAACACTCACCCCTCAGGGCACCCGATGTAGGGGTAAACGATAACGTTGTCGCCAACCTTCAGACCGCAGTTGGGATCCACATTCTCCCCGAAGCATTCAATCTGTCCGGCCACTTCAAACCCTGCAAACATAAAAGCACTGCTGAATGCGCAACGTCAAGCGGTGGAATCCCGCCAAGAACTTCATCAGCACGCAGCGTTACCACGTCGTACGTCGTTGCCGCAACCACAAGCTGAAAGTATCAGTACCCGCCTTGAAAGAAGAAAAACGGCCTAGATACTTTGGCTGCATGCTCAACTAGTCTTGTAATCATGGACGCACATGCAGACAGGACGAGGACGAGGCCAGAGCCCGTCATCGCCTCCGTTACCAGCCCAAGCGGAAGGCCCTCAACCTGCCGATCCCACACAGCGTGAGCGAGCCTCACACTCCGCGACCGTCGACCGGACCCCACACAGCGTGAGCGAGCCTCACACTCCGCGACCGGCGACCCGACCCCACACAGCGTGGGCGAGCCTCACACTCTGAGACCGGCGACCCGACCCCACACAGCGTGGGCGAGCCTCACACTCCGCGACCGTCGACCGGACCCCACACAGCGTGAGCGAGCCTCACACTCCGCGACCGGCGACCGGACCCCACACAGCGTGAGCGAGCCTCACACTCCGCGACCGGCGACCCGACCCCACACAGCGTGAGCGAGCCTCACACTCCGCGACCGTCGACCGGACCCCACACAGCGTGAGCGAACCTCACACTCCGCGACCGTCGACCCGACCCCACACAGCGTGAGCGAGCCTCACACTCCGCGACCGGCGACCCGACCCCACACAGCGTGGGCGAGCCTCACACTCCGCGACCGGCGACCCGACCCCACACAGCGTGAGCGAGCCTCACACTCCGCGACCGGCGACCCGACCCCACACAGCGTGAGCGAGCCTCACACTCCGCGACCGGCGACCCGACCCCACACAGCGTGGGCGAGCCTCACACTCCGCGACCGTCGACCGGACCCCACACAGCGTGAGCGAACCTCACACTCTGAGACCGGCGACCCGACCCCACACAGCGTGGGCGAGCCTCACACTCCGCGACCGTCGACCGGACCCCACACAGCGTGAGCGAACCTTACACTCTAAGACCGGCGACCCGACCCCACACAGCGTGGGCGAGCCTCACACTCCGCGACCGGCGACCCAACCCCACACAGCGTGAGCGAGCCTCACACTCTAAGACCGGCGACCCGACCCCACACAGCGTGAGCCAGCCTCACACTCCGCGACCGGCGACCCGACCACACAGCGTGGGCGAGCCTCACACTCCGCGACCGGCGACCGGACCGCACACGGCCGGCGGCCGGCACCAGTACCGCACCTGGGAAGAGCGACGTGTCGCGGATGGCCTTGTTGCTGCAGCTGGACGTGTCGGAGGTGCACGACATCAGCGAGGCGGCGCTATTGACCGACATGGACCGCTTGGAGCGGTAGCACACGCCGGCGCACATCACCTGCAGGCCAGGTGTCACAGGTGACCAGGCGTTACATGTGACCAGGTGTCACAGGTGACCAGGTGTCACAGGTGACCAGGTGACCAGGTGTCACAGGTGACCAGGTGTCACAGGTGACCAGGTGTCACAGGTGACCAGGTGTCACAGGTGACCAGGTGTCACAGGTGACCAGGTGTCCAGGTGTCACAGGTGACCAGGTGTCACAGGTGACCAGGTGTCACATGTGACCAGGTGTCACAGGTGACCAGGTGTCACAGGTGACCAGGTGTCACAGGTGACCAGGTGTCACAGGAGACCAGGTGTCGTCCGGCGCACGACCATTCACGGTAGCGCGGCGAACCACCACGATAAACACACACTGCGCGCAGACCACTCTGGCACAGTGCACACGGCCCTCCAACCATCCCGGCACACTAACCACTCCGACACACAAACCACTAACACAGCTCACACCTGCCACTATGGTACAGTGCACACAACACGCCGACCACTCCGGTACAGTACACACGATACATGAACGACCCCGGCACGGTTCGCTCCTGTCACTCCACCACAGTTCACTCCAGTACCACTCCAGTACAACACACACGGCACATATACCACTCCGGTGCGGTGCAGACAACACATCAATCACTCCGGTACAGTGCGCGCAACACACCAACCACTCCGGTACAGCGTACATCACACCCTACCACTCCGGCATAGTTCACTCTTGCCACTCCGGTACAGTATACACCGCACACATACCACTCCAGTACAGTGCACACAACACACCTACTACTCAGACAGAGTGTCTTCGGAATGCATTCCACTTCAGCACACTGCACACGACAACATACCACCCTGGCTCAATGCGTTAATTCGTATCAGTCTGGCGCAAATCGGCACAACGGGCATGGCACGGGGGCTCAAACCATCCTTGCACTGTTGAACGTGATAAAGTGCAGTGCACGGGAAAGACAGACGTTTGCATGTGAAACCATCTGGCAACACAGCTCGTTCGTTGCCGAGGCTTCTAACCACGGGGCCTGCCGTCTAAATCGCTGTCTGCCAGCGGCCGCTGTGCTCGTTCACAGCGCCACAGCACACAGCGCCACAGCACACAGCGCCACAGCACACAGCGCCACAGTACACAGCGCCACAGTACACAGCGCCACAGGGCGCGGCGCACAGCCTCGACTCACCCGAACCCTGGCGCCCGCCGGCGGCACGTCCGGCATCGGCACGTCGAAGCTGAAGACGCAGCCCTTCATGGTGGGCCCGGGCGACTCGATGCTCACCTGGTGCATCGGCATCTTGCGCTTCTCCCTGGAACTGCGGCGCACCGCTCGTCAGCCGCGGCCCGGGCACGGGGTCGATGACGACCGAGGTCACGCAAAGGACGTCGAGACCGACGCAGACGCAGCGGGGAGGGGGCGGGGGCGGGCCGGGAGTCAAACGGCCGGAATGGCGGGTGCAAAACGGCCGGCCGGCCGGCCGGCCACCGCCAGAACCGGCCTGCCAAAACAGCGCGCCACAGTAGCTGGGCGTTGCGTCACGCAGGCGGCGCGAGCGGTGACTGACACGGCCGGGCGTCACGCCATGGCAGTGCCACGACTCGGCGCGTCTCGAACGTCCTGGCCGCGAACTGCGCAGCCACGCGCGGCAGCGACTGCCACGGCGTCGCACGCGTTACATCAGCCACAACAGTCACGGACTCTCGAGGACATGCCGGCTCACACCACGGCCGGGGGTGGGGTGTGGGGGGGGGCGCATAGCCACAGCAGTGTGACCGAGAATGGCGCCCGGCGACCGAGTCGGCTGCAGGCTGAAGGTCACCTGTCGGACAAATCGTGGGGCACCATGCTCGCGAGGCCATGTGGATACCAAGTGGTTCATGTTGCAGGCATAATTCTTCGTTTAGTAGCGATGTGCGATCTAGGGATTAATACAAGCGCTAACAAATGCACCCACACCCACACACCCACAATATATGTATATATAGACATACTATATATGAAGACGTACTCTTAGCTACCTGGGTTAATACTCCGCATTTTATATATTATCCACTTCATTGCAGGAAGGCAGTGCGAATTCTGAAGCCTTCGGATTGTGAGCAATGGACGGTAGTTTGCCATTGCACGTTGGAGAAGATACACTACCTAGCAATCTTTTCTTCTCCAATGCTATATTGCTCGTCTCCTAGTCGTCAACATACCAAGCTTATGTTTCTCTGTCACAGTCAGGGACCACAGACGACGCCTACCACATTGCGGTATCATGGGCGTCGATTTGTATACTTTTGCGAGGTCCCCTCCCCTCCCCCTTCGAATGTTAGCTGGTCGCTCTCATAATTCGAGTGCTAACATGAGCCCCTCAATATCGGCATCCTTCCTCTTCCTCAATCGATTCCCGCCCTCCCACTGCCTCCACGCCATCCCCTTCCCAATGATTCATAAATTAGCGCCCATGCTTTTTAGTAGTGGTTTGGTAGAAGTAGTTGGTTATTGGTGGGTTCGTATCAGTAGCTTGGCATCAGTAGATGAAATCAGGGACCGACCGTGCTGAGCCATATCGAGAACATATTGCGAGCTCCGGATCTACTTGATGTCCCTTGTGACTAGCGATACAGGAGTCGATTTTCGCGACTCAACAGTTCAACACCCATCTGTTTCAGTGGAGTCAGTCACGTCAGTCACGTCAGTCACGTCAGTCACGTCAGTCCCGTCTGTCCCGTCCAGGGCACCGCTCGCGCTGGCAGCCGCCGCGGCCCAGTTGATGGCCCGATGATGTTGACCGGGGTCTCGGGGCGGCTGTGATGGGCTGACCTGGAGACGGGCCACGGCGAAGAGCCACAGGTCAGTGATTCGTGTCACATCGACCCCTGGCTACCGACCGACACCATGGCCTGGTGCCTCTGCGGCTCCAATTGCGAACAGTTGTGAACGGGGTAACTTACCCAGCTTACATGAGCAGGTCAGTCGTAAACGAAAATTTCCTATTTGATCGACTCGCAAAAGTTCCGATCGCGCGGCCCGTTTACAAGAGCAAAGCAGGCACCTAATATAAATTGTACGATTTGACGGCTGACTCAATGTGGTGAAAAGTTTCGAATATTTGGCGCATTTTTTTCGCTTCCGACGCACCTGCTTCGAGCAACGATGTACACATTGTGCATTGCTCCGGACTGTGCAATGGTCAACTGTACAGGGTAAACCAGGTTCACTACGCAATCCAAGAAACAGATCAGCAAAACACAAACGCTGTGACTGTGATCCGCAACTTGAACACTCCACGGCACATCGTAAAATTGACGGTTGGGGCACGCACTAATAACGTGACGCCTCAGCGCTGATTTCAACTGCTACATGTCCGATTTTTGCATTTCATAACTAGGTTTGCAATTGCAATTAAAAACATGACGTTTACTTTCATAATTACCATAAATGTACTGAAAACGTAGTAGAGAATAGCAGCAAGATATATCATGATCTTTGCAGCCGTACCGTTATTTGTTAATGATTGGCGCTAATCGCAAACCTCCACTTATCGAAGCGTAAATTTGCGTTAAGCTTTTCGCATGTTTTGCTACGCCAAAGCCCGCTTACAAGGGAATTATTTTCGAAAGTTTTACTAATCGCATCGTATTCGGAAGTTTTACTGCTCATGTAAACGGGGTAAGCGACGTAAGAGGGTGCGGGTAGGGTCTTCGGGTTTCAACAGCGCGATCCGAAACAAAGCCAGACGAAAATGGCGCATGGTGGAGGAGAAGTGAAGTCGGACACCGCTCATCGGCTCGGAGTTCCGTCGGTTCCTCACAGAGGTTATTTTCTGCCTTGAATCTGACCACGCCTGCGAGGCGGCACTCAGATTAATTAGACACAGAAATGCAGCAGCCGCCATTCGTCATGCCGGGGCGTGTCGAGCCGCGGGTAGCACAGGCGCGCTGCGCTGTGCATGGTGATTCAATTCAGTGCGGGAGGCACGCGTCCCCGACATGTCCTTTCAAAAGTGACACATTACGTGATTAGTTAGCTTGGACAGGAACTGTGGTGGTTATTTGGTGGTTATTGGTTTTACGCACGTCGACCGTCGAGTCATGTAGCGTCGTCAGTCTCTTACGCCGATTGGTCGCAGGCGAAGAGTAGCGACAGGTGAGACTCGAACGCACAATCTTTCGGTTGCGAGACGGGCATGTTACCCATAGACTACTCGTGCTCTTGTTCAGGAATTGAATAAGGCTGATGCAAACTCCTGTCCAACATTGGACTTGTCACCACATCACATCACATCACAGTGCTGATAGAATAAACATATAAAATAATAATGCTCATTAGAGCATGTGAAAGATGCTTTATTCCCTCTCTTCAAATCAGAATGTGCATTAAACGTTTGCCTGTCGACTTCCTTTCTCAAATCTGATGAACTTATGAAGAAGATAAATGGCAGCAAATAATATTTTACTGTAATGACGAAATAATTATACAGGGTTCTTTAAGGACTGAATTAATTCAGTGAGTTGGGTCATCCGTACCTGCTAACTATGGGAGCATACCCAAACAACACACATTAACCGTATATCCATGCAAACATTGAACAATATAAATACCACTTAATAAATTAAAATCTGTGAAAATATTTTTATATTCAGGTCATAACATCACGAAATGTATGCTTGTTTTTCCCCACTCCCATAAAATGCGGCCGCGGATGATCACATCATCCTCGCACCTCTAGAGGGTGCGAGCACCCCGGCTAAGAGCCACTGATCTAGGGTGTAATGTACACGTGTAGGATAACATTCCTTGAACCCCTTTTGGGATCCATACTTTGGTCACTACATAAACGGCTGTGAATATCTGTTTGATGCACGCTGGTGGATAACATGCTAAAAGACGCTTTGCCATTTTCCTAAGCCACGAAATAGATGTGTGTTTAGGGATACTGAGCCATAAACATGACGCTAGTGCTTGCTATTGGTGCTATCGAGAAAAATAATGAGAACATTATGATATAAGTCTGAAATACATCTAGACAGGATGGCCAAGAACTGCCGAGATATATCAAGGTAATCAGTCAGTCAGAACATAAGCAAAGAAACATTTTTAGGACAAACGTTTTCATGTCTAGAACGTTCCACGCCTAGAATGGTCAGTTATATTCCACATAAAGAAAATATAAATGCAGTCCATTCTAAATCATCACCAATACCAGGCACCTTTCACCGTAGCCGCCAATTGCAATATTCATACGAATGTTTGGCATCGGAGGCTAGGAAAACAATAGTTCAGGTTGGCCCGATAAACTACATCAGAATAAATTAACAAATCACACCTCAGAACAAGAAAAAAGATGAAAATACAGCCCAATTTCGCCTCTACATGGAACTTGATAATCATCAAATTTTTAACGTTTCAAAGTAACTTAATTGAGTGGAGAAAACCCATGTAATTCGTTGCAACGCACGAACGGTGCAACAACGCCCACATGGTGCAATAAGGCACACATGGTGCAACAAGACAAACAGGCATGCGCGTAGATATCGTGGAGGGGCAGAGGGGGCACCCCACACATTGGATAAGCTTTGCTTTGACCCTATATGCGCTGCATGGAAAGAAGCTTCAAAACGACTCCCCTCAGCTATGAGGACAGTTCTTGCGCTCCAGTAAATAGGCTTAGGCAGTGAAATCCGCATAATGCCGGATCAAGCGATGGGGCAAGCACAAAAAAATATGTGCACAAATGACCTTTTTCGCGGTACAAAAACAGTGAAGCATTTGTTCGTCAATTGAGTCCTTTCTACACTCCACGGCATTCACCTTTGGAACGCGACCTGATAGAAGACATCAACTTCACCGGCTTAAATCTGTACGGCACGTACTAGACGAACCAGTATTCAGAAATTGTGCATATATTCATGGGCGTTGGCACGTTGGCGGTAGGTGGGGGAGGCACGTTCTACCAAAGTGTTGTGAAAACGAATGTGATGCCCTTGGCGTTGTACGAAAAAAGGCTAGGTTGCCTCTTCCATCGTCTATCAGTGGCGACGTCAATGTGTATATCTATATCGAGCGATGGCAAGCAGCAAAAGCTTGCATTGCATGGGGCGAGACTCTCAGCCACCGCCATGCTGACCGAACTCTGACCGGGGTCACTCACCGTGCGCTGACCGCGGAAGGCCGACAGCTGGCCGCCGCCTCTCCGTCTACTGTGTTCGGTTGAGGCAGCGTCAGCCAGCCAACAGTGGTGCCGGTTCACGCCCGTGTGTGCCGGCGACCACGGCGCGATCAGCCCCTGAACATGTGATCTCGGGTATTGATTGTCGACGGCGGCGGCGGCGGCGCCGGCGCCGGCGCAGCGCGCGCGCCACGGACACCCCCCGCCCCTCTCCAAGTGGGCCGCCGCGCGCCGCCGCCCGACGCAGGGACAGGGTAAACACCGTCCAGTGAACAGGTCACGCCCCCAGCGTCCGACGCTCAATGTCAATGGCAGGCTAATTTGAGGGACCGATCACTGTTTAGCCCCGACAAGCTTACCTTGGATACGTACATGGCGCCGAGACCAGCTGAAATAATTGTGTGAAGATCATTTGGCTGGAGCGGTGTCAACCGGCCACGGTTCGAAATGCAGAAAGATGCACATTGTCCAGTCGACAACGGCCAAGAGTGGCAAGGAGAATGTACGAGCCCTTTATGCAGAGGCGGTTCTGGCCCATCGTGAGTGGGTATGCTAATCTTTCCCACTAGAACGCATGCTAGTCATTACTTCTAATACAGAGCAACGAGAGGTGTCTAGCTTCGCCCGCCTTTGGTAGGGTATTTGCCCTCCCCACCTTTACTTTTTTAATGTCCGCCACCCAAGATCAAGTGACCAGGAGCGCCACCTCCTCCTACCCAAAGACTGCAAGCAGCCTACATTAACACCATACAATAAACAGTAAAGTTGCGGCACTCCCAGCTAAGAGATGGAAAATAAATAAAGAAGCATATATAGCACCGGGAATTAGAGCAATACAACTAATGATAAAGAATACTGTACGTAGTCATCCCAAAGGAGGCATATGACTGACCCTGGATCCATCCCAAAAAGAACTAAGGTCTAAACTATAATGTTAGCAGCTGGTTTATGGCCACATAGTAGTGAGCACTCCAGATTTTGGTGAGTAAAAAATAAAACTTTGGCTCGTCCCACAACTTCATCCAGCTAAGCATGGGCTTGTTGCTGGGTGGAATGTGGGAGGAACCAGTGATTGGGTGTTTTCAACTTTATTCATAGTTACACATCCCCACCCCACCCCCACCCCCACCCGGGGGTGGGGATGGGGGTGGGGTGGTTTAGTTTTACCCCAGAGAAAACAGAAATAATTTATAAATGGATAAATTCATGCATTATATATTGATTTTTACGAAGGAGATATTTAATTTTTGGTATCATTCCTATGTTGCGACTTATTATGTTCGAGACACTGCTGATATGGGATGCAAATTTCACATTTTCATCTATGCATACACAAAGGTATTTTACCGGATTCTGATGCAAAATAGAAATCACATTAAATTCAATCTGGATATCAATATCTCTTTTGTGATTGTTATGTATCTGGTATTCAGTTTTGGATTCATTTAATGACAAAAGATTTCAATGTAGCCATGACGAAATTGTTGGCAAGGAATGCATGATCTTGTTATAAAGCTCTATAGCTGGTGATTGTTAAAGAAAGTGTCAGCATATATAAATATCTCATTCTACATGTAAATTTATATTATCATTTATATTATACAGAGTAATGGGCCTTAAATTGAGCCTTGTGGCACACCCATTTCAATTTTTATGAAAGCAGAGCAGGGTGGGAATTTTGGCCTTCTGGAGTATGGAGACCTAGGACATTTTATTCTAATGGTGACTAAATGCTGAACTTTTTGTTCTCCGAATGAAACGTGCCAATAATGGATGACATTTTGTTTAGGATTCAGTCCAGTCAACAATGTAGTTGCAGTTTCCAGTCCATATAAAATTAGAAGCCTGGACAACAGAACAGAAGAGCATGGCTGGTATAGCATAAATGAGGTTCATCAATTGCCCAAGAAGCATATCATGTTATATCAGAATACCTACAAGCTTGTGGTGGTTGTTTGATTCATTGCATTATCAAACATATTGCATGTTACGCATTGTGTTAATAAATATGTTTGAATAAATACATTAACTTGTATACTTATACATTTATTTTGCCTAAAACTTATTAGTGAAGATATACATAAGAAATGTTGAAAATCATAATTTGTGGTGAGCCCTTGGTTATATAATAGGTACAACAGTTAAGTATGTCTGCTGTTTAGCCCCAATAGCCGAACTGTGTACTGTAATGTTGTTGCACATGCCCCAAATCACGAAAAAAAGCATCGACATAGCATAAAAGCAATAGAGAACAAAATAATGTAAATTTAACTAGTTATTACCTCTATTATTAATATTTAACTGCAGACGGCGGCCCAAAATATTGTAATAAAAATGTATTAATTATAATAAAAAAATAATAGTTTATGTTTAATTTGTATACTTTAAAATAATTAACAAATTTTTATAATAATACTGCGTAAAAAATTTATTAAAACTTGTATTTGATTATATAGTTAACTTAAAATAAATACGTAAATTATATGCCGGTCTTTATTATTAACTACTAGAACGAAGTACATTAACCGTTTAGTAATTTGTTAATTTATAAATAGATTATTTATTAATGGTAAAATAGACCACCTAGCGAACTTATTATGCAAAACCTATTTTGGAGCCATGTAAATGTAAAAAATGAAAAACCTTTTACTTTTATAATTATATTGCAAAACTAAGTAACCCATAAAGAAAAGATTAAGTATTTTATACTTAGAGTGTAGTAACTTGCATGTAAATTTAAACTTTCGGCTATTTATGGTCAAATTAGACGTATTTAAATAGTTAGGAAAATCTGTATTTATTTACCACCTTATAGTGCGTTAGAAAAACAATATGTACTAAGTAAATTAAAAATTATTACGTTGATTATTTTTATTAGTAAACAACGAAATTAGAACATATATTTAGTTATTGTTCATATAACTAGAAAAAGAACACTGTATTACGTATGAAATTGTTAAAGGCGACAGTTAGTAAGGTTAAATTGTGTAAATATTGAGTTGTTTAAGACAGCTTTACCGGTGTATTTGTTTGTCCTTTTTTGAAGATCTTTTTCATCGTTGGTATACTGTTGAGACAAAGTTTTAGCTTTCGAGAAAAACCTAGTAATAAATTAATGTGTTTAAGATTAGTCGTAAAGGGGTAAGTATGTTTAAGTAAGGGTTTATGTTTTATAATATTTTTTTTGGGCTCCGAAGTACATTTTGGTTTTAGGTGGGGCGATTTTTATTCTGACTCAGGTGGAACCACTTTTCCAGCTGAAGCAGAGGCACTGTTATTTATTGAAATAGCTTGTGTTCTTGATAAATATGACTATTATTTTGATTGCATTTCACTTTGAACCATATTTTTCCATTTTTGGTACACAATATTTCTTTAACAACGTTATAAAACGCCTTTCTCAAGTCAAGGTAAATTCTTACAACATATTTATTATTTTCAAATCCATTATTGATCAGGTTGTGTATTAAGAGAAAAGTCATGTATGTGGGCCTCCCTTTTCTGAAACAAAATTGCTTATCAGAAAGTAAGTTGTGTGGGGTGAGATGTTCCAAGAGTTGGTTGTAGATTATCTTCTGTAATATTTATTTATTTATATATATATATATATATATATATATATATATATATATATATATATATATATATATATATATATATGGAAGAATACTGGTCTGTAGTTACTAAACGTTGATGGGTCACCTTTTTGTAGATTGGCTTTACAACAGCAACTTTGAATGTCTTTGGGAAGATTCCACTACTCAGATATAAGTTCATGATATGGGTTAAGTGTGGTAATATGGACGTGTATGACTGTGTAAATATCATAGAATTTGTTTCATCAATTCCAGACCATTTTTTAAAGAAGCAATTGCTGTATCTAAATTGTTTTATGTTACTGCTAATAGCACCATTGATATATCTGGGTAGGTGTGCATATATTCCAAAGCATTGATGTTGCTTTGAAGAATTTGTTCTCCCAATTTTGGTGCAATTTCTGTGAAGTATTTCTTAAATCCTTCAGCTAAAGCTGCATCATTTTCTAGAGTGGTGCCTGTATCTGTGTTCATTTTTTTCAGGGATATTATGCTTTGAAGGAGTTTGCCTCAGTATCTGGTTAAGCATTTTCCATGTCTCTTGGATTATTTTGATGTTTGTTAAATTCCACTTCATAATGAAGTATTTTTGCTTTCCTGATTATTGTAATCAGTGCGTTTTTATACCTGTTAAATTTGTCTTGCTTTCAGCAGTTTGATATGTAAGTTATTGATTCAGTAATATTTGCTTTTGGTTGATTGAGCATAATAATATGCAGGTGAAATCCATGGTTTTATGGGTTTTTTCTTAATATGACGAGTATATGTAAATAAATAAAAATCCCACTCTTATATGCTTCAATAAACTGCTATACGCTTTCTCAGGATCATTTTCATCAAAAATTCCTTCAGATTCATTGGTTAGATGATCCTCAACCCGTCCATTTGATGAAAGTTAAAGGTAGTTCTTGTCCTTTCTGCAGTGATTGGTTTTAGAACTGAAAATTCTTATGTTGAAGAAATAGAGAACTGGCCAGAGAAATCAGACTTAATGACGCCAGTTTGCTTTATTTTTTACATCATTACAGAAAATATTGCCAATTAATGTGCATGATGTATCACATACACGAGTAGCCATTTGATATTAAGGAAGAAAACCATGAGAGGATATAGACATGAAAAATGAGTTGGCAAAGTGGTTGTTTGGAATTGAAAAAAGGCCAGTGTTTAGATCTATTGAGATCATCAAGACCTTGCATCCCTCAATAACTTAAACTTCTAGTATGGAATCATATGCGATATGCCGTCCCCAAATCCATTTTGGACACGCCCATTGCATTCATATATTGCACCCTCCCGATAATTTTCAGTCACCAACACGCATGCGCGGCAGCCAACGTTGAGTTGGTGTGGAGCGACTATCTCCTTGCCGTACGGTGAATATCCATCGGTGGTCTTCGACAGGAGCAAGCTAATGCCAGGACCCTGACAAAATCAACTTCATAGCCAACCTTCCGCCACCCCCAAAAATGTTCCTGGCTGATAAGTAATATATAATACCATACATACGTTTTTTCTTCAAGTTACATCACAACCTGGCAACCATTTGCATTCCGGTTTTTATGGCCATGCTTATAGCAGTGTTAGTTGCTAGACCTAGACTACGAGATGAACTGATCTATATTACGATATAAACTAGTTTCATCGAATAATTGATCATATGTAATAAGATATTTGGGTGTATTTTAAGGTACACATCGAATATGAATGGATGAGAATGGAAATTGCATGGTATTCCTTCCTGTGAACGCTCATAGGTACCATGTTCCTCAGCAACATAGGATGGGACAAACAAATGCCTGTAGCCCCACCAGTGCCGCAGCCATAATTTTGCGGGGGGACCCGATGCAAAAAAGATGGGAAAAACAAACTTTAGGCGAGCGAAGCGCGGACAATGTAGGGTTCTGTGTGGTGAAATTCTCACAATTTCAACTTTAACTGATGTAGTTTTGGTTGCTAAGGGAGGCCACCCCCCACTTGGCTGTGTCTCTGGGCCCGGAAATGTCGAGGGTCATTTTCTCAGCTAACCTCATTAACAAACGATCAGTTAGTTTTTTACAGCCACAGCGCACAGAAGACTTCAGGTCGGCAATCTGACACGGGGTTCTTTATCTTCAGGTTTTGTCAAAATATAATTTCTGCTAACTAACTGCGCTGTCGTACCGCCGGGTCTGGATGGCTCATCGAGATGCTCCGTCAAGGGCAGGCGCGCGACCGCCGCGACTATCGAGGTCACGAGTGGCCGTCGACCGGCGCCATGACTAGCCACTGACGTCCCACTCCAGTAAACAGATCCCAGGGTAAACATTCCAAATCCAAACGGGTTTAAAAGATATACGACATCGAAGTGACGCGAATCGCTGGCGTAGCGTCACAAAAGCGATTGCCGGTGCTGGCAAATGTGGTAATTGGAGGTGCTTCAGATTATCACAGCCCACTGCGAAAGGTCTGTCAGACTTCGGGGTACTTTAGGGCATAGCCGGCCAAAGCCTCGACCAAAATACTCGTATTACGATCTGAATATAACCTGATAATCTGTTGTATGAGCCAATAGGGTGGGGGATGGGGACCTACACACACAAGACATTATTGGCAGAGTCGAGCGATGCTGAGATAGTGATCCCAAGAGTTGGGATCGTCCATCCGGCCCTATGTATACGAGCTTCATTACATTATGATATGCAATTATTTGACGGATCAAACGTTGAAGTGGCAGCACCAGGTCCAAAGGGATGGCAAACTCCAGCTATGCTGGTGTCCACCACACACCAAGTTCGTCCGACGGTATCTGCTCACCCAGCTGCCGAAAGTAGGCTGGATAGACGCCCAATGCTCAGCGCGCAGTGCACACCGACCTCACTTGTCCGGCGGGGAATTGACTCAGAACAGCGGCGCCAACAGGAAGCTCCACGTGCGATGCGTCGGCCCGTGACAACGCACACGTTCCGGACCATCGTCCGTGTACATGCACGTGATCGGCACGGCTAAATTGGCGTATTGCAGTCTCGGTCTATTAGCGACAGTTTTTGGTCCAGTCAGACTGTTCCACAAACGTTCAGGAAAAATCTTCAGGACAAAGGATCAGGTCAGCAATTGGCAACACTTGCGTGTGGCGGTGGGCGGATCAGACCCATTAGACTTTCCAGAAGAGCTTGCGGACAAAGCGGAATAAGTAGAAACAGGGCATATCTCCTCGTCACTAATTTGGCACCATTTGTAAAACGCTTGACCTAACGTTATCTCTGAGCGATCAGCTATTGCAGGTCAAGCGGAGCTATCGCTAAGAACCATCTCGGTTCTCCCGCGGCGGCTACTAAATTAAGTCGAATTTAGCGCATTCCCCAAAGCGATCAGAAAACCGAAACCCAACTTTGTCACCACAAACCGGTGACATCGCCCTGCCTCTTTGGTGAATCGTAGATCCACATTGCATTGGATTGCTACGGGAATGCTTCTAGAAAGGAAAAATTAATTCATCGCTAAATAGAGCCTTGCTAGCACTATGGTGGCGCCATGGTGCTTGCAAGGCTTCATTTAGCGGTATACAATTATGATTTACTTAGCATACAATAGCATAGCATATTTAGTCTACTATAGTTAGCATAGTGATATTCAACGGCCAACGGTGAGAAACAGCTGCAGCTGATCCGGCCAATGGCCGTGACGTCACGGGCTAGCGTGATGCCCAACGGTAGCCTGGAGACAAGCACCCATTGCCTGTCCTGGGCTCTGGTAACGTCAAAATTACCACACACTAAAGGGACATTTTGCATGCTTTGCCCATTCTTGCACGGTGAATAACGGTGAGAAGTGGTGAATAACGGTGAGAAGTGGTGAATAACGGTGAGAAGTGGTGAATAACGGTGAGAAGTGGTGAATAACGGTGAGAAGTGGTGAATAACGGTGAGAAGTGGTGAATAACGGTGAGAAGTGGTGAATAACGGTGAGAAGTGGTGAATAACGGGGTACGGGAACGTGGCGAATAGTCTAAATAACTCACTATTTCATGCTCCTATTTGGCTCAACTTTTATCAACTTCTAATAACTAAGTGTACCTGCCAGCTACTTTCCTTCTGCGTTTGCCGAATCGTTCCACACAGGTGAGATGCTATAGCCTTCGCAAAGGTATATTTCTACGGCTGGCGACTTAAGAGTTTCGAGACCAGGATGCAGCTATTTGTGGTATGTACCACCTACGCGACGATTGCACAGTCTGTGCGTTTATTGCATGTTGGTATCAGACATCGTGTAGAACATGTCGAACACGCTGTTTGCCAATCAGGGACATGTGGGACTGGAGCATAATGGAATCTTAGTCAAGAAGTAGAATAGGGGGCACCCATTTTACCCAGGCTCTTGTCCCGAAGTTAGGGGTCGTCAGAACAATAAGCGGCGCACCGAAAAGATTATTTCTAGATGGGCCAGGGTGAGAGGACAGGCTGGTTTTCGCATGCACGACTTTGACCTCGCTGATTCATCGGAATGGTGTTGTCTGGCGATGGCCGTTGACGGGAGCAAGGTTCAATTACGCGCATGTTGTTTCAACGATAGCTCAGATACCTCAGGTGGGATTCGTGGTAGTCAACAACAGATTGCGCGAGAGAGCTAGAGCTGGGGAGCAGCTAAAGCTAGAGATAGAAAGAAATAGGAAGAAGACAAAGAAGAAAGACAAAAGAGAAAGAGAATAAGAGAAAAGAGAAAAAACGAAAGAAAAAACTTGGAAAAAGAAAGGAGAAAATCAGAAAAGGCGAAAAGGAAAATAGGTAAAAAGGAGAAAAGGAGAAAAGAAGAAAAAGATAAAGGGGGAACAGATGGGAGTTCTCAACAATCACACTACTAATGATTTAGCTAGAATGCGATCAGGAAAGCAGACCACTCAGATGGCTAAGTCGGGAGAAACACAAACGCTCGGCTTCATACATCGAGTGCGGAGCTGGTCCCGCTGACCGACAACACGGGGCCGAACGGTGCATCACCGGCCATTACGCATCGGTGACGATCGTCCACACTGGCTTTGCTGGTGGACCGGAGCGATAGAAGGCGGTGCACAGGTGAACCGGTGGACCAGTGAACCGGCAGACCGGGAACCGGTGGACCAGTGAGCCGGCAGACCGGGAACCGGTGTACCGGCAGACCGGTGAACTGATGAGCCGGCAGACCGGTGGACCAGTGAGCCGGCAGACCGGTGGACCAGTGAGCCGGCAGACCGGTGGACCAGTGAACCGGCAGACCGGGAACCGGTGGACCAGTGAGCCGGCAGACCGGGAACCGGTGTACCGGCAGACCGGTGAACTGATGAGTCGGTGAACCAGCGTGCCGGTGGGCCGGTTGACCAGCAGAGGTATCAGACTAGGCCTAGACATCAGGCTATGCTATTATATTATAATATATTAGATTACACTAGATTAACTCCGAACTGTGCGTCGTGCATTCTGTTGAGTATGCACCAGCGAAGCTTCGATGTAAATAACACCGATAAAAGCAATATTACAAGCTATTGTATTAGATATCCGTAAATTATCCCCATGCTGCCCATACTTCTCATGCTGCGGTAGCATCAATTGCATGATTATTTCCCACCATAATTTGCTGGTCGTAGGCAAATAATACCATGCAGACGCTTTCTGCGACATTTTGATGTCGCCAATCGACGACAATCGAAATCAACAGCGCAAGTAATAAGGAGCAATAACCAATGGTCACTCTTCCGTACTTTCCCGTAGTTGTGAGTACTCCCGAAAGAATAAAAGGCGAGGATGAAAGACTGAAAGGTGTTCAGCTGTTGGTTGGTTGGTTATTAGTTTCACGACACATCGACCGTTGAGTCATGTAGCGCCGCCAATCTCTCGCGCCGATTGGTCGCGGGCGAAGAGTAGCGACAGGTGAGACTCTAACCCACAACATTTCGATTGTGAGACGAGCAACGTACCCCTAGACTACTTGTCCCCCTAGGGTGTTCAGTTGTACAATTGCGCCCACACTCAAAACATCTGTTCTATAGTGCACGATACAGTAGCTGCCACGAGCGCAGGGCGAGTGGAGCCATCACATGTTGCGTCGCAGTATGGGGCAATGGGTGCCCTGCACGAGACGGGCTTGCCAGTCCCGAACCGACCCGCTTATCGTTAACGCTCTCATGGCGCCGGTGCTGAACTTCAGTGCAACTGGTCCGACGGGTGTCATAGGGTGCACGGGCGCTCGGTAAAAGGACAACAGCTCGGCACGCCAGCTGTCAGCAGGGCTTTAAGCGATGACGTCACCACCAGGTGGGGGCCGACCGCAGCGACGTAGCAGCGACATGGTGGCATTGACCGTGACCGAGAAACGCCCGGTGGGACTGTTCTGAGACCGCCCGATTTCCACAGTGTGCCGTTTTTCAAGGCGGGGTCGAGCCCCACCGGAGAACATCCGTTGGTGTCTGGCTCCGGGAACCAGAGCGGTGGCGGCGCACAACTTTCCCACGCTGCGGATCTATTATCAGCACGCTGGCCGTAAATCGAGCCAGTTGAGCTGGTGCAACAGCTCAGCTGGCGATTCGACGTTTCCGCCGGCACAGGGTGAATGACCCGGCATAATCAGGGCCGGGCGGGCAGCAGCGTGCGCGACACACCCCGCCGCGGTGGCTTTGTGTAGTACGGGCTGATGGCTGTCGGCTGAAATAGTCCTAAAACAGGCACTTCAACGACATCCTGTCGAGTAGATGAGGCGATGGCATGGGGCACATTTCGAGAAAATGGTGTGAAGACAATAACAGCTACAGCTGCTGTCCTGCCCTGCTTGCTCGCCGACTGTGTAAACCTGCATAGATGCCTTGCAGTCATGCAACAATACGTGGAGCGCATGAATGGGACCAGTGTCCGGTCCCGCGCCCCACGAACACCT
This sequence comes from Imbricaverruca yamaguchii, assembly GCA_034440575.1. Classification (NCBI taxonomy): domain Eukaryota; kingdom Metazoa; phylum Arthropoda; class Thecostraca; family Neoverrucidae; genus Imbricaverruca; species Imbricaverruca yamaguchii. The sequence goes on from JAOTOL010000918.1 coordinate 130,878, forward strand.
GGTGTGCCGTTCCGGCCACAGCAGCGCTGAACAGCCAACAACGGATTAAAACATAAATAACGTGGTGTGGCATAGCGACCATAGTTGTAGTGTTATAATAGATCAATGTTCAAGCCATTCTCGAATGGAATTTGTGTGACGCCCGCCCCACCTGCCCGGCGCATAGCTCATCGACCATCACTCCCACCCGTGACGACTCCCGCCGCCTGAGCAGCGGCACCGCTCCCCTGACCTCCCACGGCTCTCACTTGGGATGCTCCGGCATGACTGTGACCGTCTCCAGGGCTGACTGCTCTCAGTACGCCGTCCGCCGCTTCTCTCTCCCGCCGGACGCCACCTGCCAGCCCGCCGTCCTCCACCACACTGACGCAACGCGGCTCTCACCTCCGACGGCTGCCAGCGCTCCACAGCTCCGCCGCCCGAGGCCATGTGGCGACCACGTGATCGTCGCTGGCGCGGCGCCGGCCGGGCCGCCGGCCACCACTCGTCGCTCGCCACGGCACGACGTCGCCGAGGACGAGACGTCGGCCGTCGGCACCGACGCGGTCCGGTAGACACGCTGACCGGCAGGCGCAGTGGGTGGGTGTTCCGCTGGGCCGCACCGTGGTCTCGTGGCGCCTTTTTTCACCCGGCCAGAAGTGGTAAAATGCGGTCCGATCGAAGACAGCAAACCCCAATTTGCGTGGAAAGCGGTAGGACGTGGCCTGCGGCGCCCATTGGTGTGCTCGGTCACGCGTGACGGACAGTGGGTTCTGTCGCGTGCTGACTCTGGCTGTTCCGGAAACACGTCCCGTTGTTAAAAACAAGATTTGCATCTACGCCCTAGGAACAGATACGCGTAGTGCATGCAACTTGGGAGGATTTGCTGTTCCTGAAATCGGAGTTGCACTCCCAGATGCCATCTGCTGATCCGGATATACAGAGTGCACATCAATAAGCATTCAATCCGAGAGAGGTGGTTATCTCCTCGCCCGTTTCGCCCCTAATTATGGTAAAGCCGCAGTATACAAACAGGCTCGCTGTGTGTGAGACTGGTTTGATGGCACCGAATTGTTATTGGCCTGATGCGCCACATGAAAACAGCGACTTTTTGCAGCTTGAAGCATGTGGAACTGAATGATAATATGTTTTCTTGGAGCGACCCGGAACACTGATTACCCAAGATTTTCTCACGGCGAAGGTAGAGAGGGATGAAGCTTCCCCATTTTTTTCCAACCGGGAGTTAGATTTCATCTTTGTTAAAAAAACAAGTTCCAGAAAAGTTGTTGAGCGTGGTTCAGGGAATAACGTGATATTTATTTATTTTCAGTTTGCTAGGTTCCGACAAGAAACATGCGTAACCCCAAGGGGATTCATCAAGCCCCATGAACCCTTCTTTTGGGTGCGCCTATATAAAGCAAGTATGCCAGGTTTTCTGTTAATTCTCATTAATGGCGCAGAATATCGATGTTCCGCTTTCGGTGGGACGTGCCGATTTCCAACCTAAGAATAACCCAGGAATGTTTAAAAACCACACCAGCACATTTTAATCAAACATGCAATAAGCGATGTGCAAATATCAGTTATCACACATTCTGCACCGCAAAGCATCTTTTTTTTTGTGTGTGCCAACTACCAGTCGACCCGTTGACTCGTTGGAAAAAGCTACGTTAACCGGAAAACTGTTTTCCTGGCAAATAAGCTACGTTAAGTGTTCGAGAAAAGGGAATGCTTCATGCCCATAGCATGTTTGTCTGAAGGGCATTCGCAGTAAATCGGCTCGTGTACGTCCTGCGCAATACTAGCAAACAGTTCTGGGTGCTCAGAGGCGGCCAGGTTGCCGAGTACTGACGTGGACCCCCAGTCAGTCATGATGACGCTGCGGTTCTGACGCTGTGACAGCGAACGGTCTGGCTCGGTGTGACCCGCTCACTGTCTCAGGGCCGATGGATGGGTCACTTCGAGCGCCAACATTTTATGTTCCAGAAATAGTCAGCTTCCAAGAGTGGTGTGGATGGGAAAATGTCGATGTGAATAAAGATCCAAGGCACTTATCGTGTCATATGCCAGTCCATTCTCCAGTCATTAAATTGGGTAACTCATTTATGTTTTCAACTTTGATGATTAATTAATAATTAATGAAATCATACGGATCAGTTATCTTCTTTAATCATCCAAAAGTACGACCATAAGGCCGAGAAAGAAACTAAACGCGGTAGCAAAACGACCATCAAGATTTAGACAGCTACCGCGTTAATTGACAAGGAAAGTCGCACTCGTTGACGCACTGGCGGATCCAAGGGGGAGGGGGCTTTCCGGCCATGTCCCCTCCCCGAAGCGCCTCAAAGTGGGGGCCATCATGTCTTTTGGCCCCCCGAAACCAACGGAAGTAAACTAAAGTAAAATACGGTAACTTTGAAAATAGCGTTCCGGGTGAAAGAATCTCCAATTATAAAGGTATTATCATAATTTTTGGGAAGCCCAATATGGCAATATATTAGATTCTGACGCACATCGAGGGTTCTATCTGGGTACTAAGACTAAAAGGTACAACGGAACCTAGTAGGTTTGTCTAGTTCCAGCCCAAGTGACGTAAGCAGAAATATGTTATATTTAATTTAGATTCCCCCGCTGAAATTTAGATTCCCCCGCTGCCGTCTCGCCCGACCTCGAGGGCTTCCCCCGCTGGGGGCTGCGGTTCGGCCCGTGGCCGTGGCCGGTTCCCCTGCCGCCCGTAGGCGGTGGGACCCGGTCCGCGACGGGGGGGCCTGGCACCGCCGTGACCTCCTCCCCGCACCGTCTCCCATGCCGCCTGGCCGGCGTGCGGTGGGGCGCCTCCCGTCAAGACGGGCTGGTGGCGCCCCGGTGCTGGCATCCGGCGCGGGTGTGGGCGGGGTGGGGGCTGCTGGTGGGGGCCGGGCCTCCCCTGCGGCGGGTCCCCGCGGCCCTCCGTCACATAGTCCCAGGGGGTCCTCGAGCCCCTACACCCCCTTGCGGCCCGCGTTCCCCGCCCCCTCCCTACCCGTCGCGGGCCCGCTGCTTCGCCCGTTGGCCGGGCCGTGCGTGGCCGGGGCTGCCGTGTGCCGGCCGGCGGTGGCGCTGGAGCTGCGGTCCGCTCGTCTGGCGGGCCGCACTCCCTGGCACCGCGGCTGGCCGGTGCTCGTGGCGGGCCGCCAGCTGCGACCGGTCAGGCCGCAACCTTATCCTCCCCCGGCGGGCGGTGCCGGCGTCCGACCCTGACTCGGGGTCGTCCGGCGCTGTCCCGCCACCCGTTCCTCGCTTACCCTCCCCAGAGTCTACCCTGGCGGGGAACCGCGGGCCCGTGACGTCTCGCTCGTCCGGGTCCCGGTCCCCGCATGGATCTCCGCCGGCGCCCCGTGGCCGTGGCCGTGGCCATGGCCGGGGCCGTGGTCGTTGCCGGGGTCGTGGCCGCGGCCGTGGGGCGGCTGCCGGTGGGGCGGCTCCCGCTCCGACCCGCCCTTCCCCGGGGACGGTGACCCCTGCTCCGGCGGAGAAGCGCCTGTCGCCCCTCCAGCAGGAGCTCCTGGAGCGCCTTCAGGGCCTGCTCGATCGCAGGGCCTGTTGGACGGAGGTCGACCCGGCCCTGGAGGAGCTCTGCCATCGAGCGGAGGAGCTCAACGCCGAGCACCATCTCAGGCGTGCGGCCGGACGTACGGGCGGCGGCCGCAACGGTGCTGGTGCGCCGGGCACTGCCGCCCGGGCACCCGGCCGCAGACCTCCTCCCTCTTGCCCCCTCGTCCCCCCGGGACCCCGCATGGACGTGTGCCCGTCCACGGACCCCCTGCCCCACCCCCTCCCGGGGCGGCTGTGCCGCGCGGGGAGAGTCACCGGGTGCCCTGGCGGGCCCCGATGCACGACCCCCGCGAGGCCAGCCGCCTCCAGCGGCTTTACAGGACCGATCGCGCCAGGGCGGTGCGGGGCCTTCTCGAGGGGGCGGTGCCGCGGTGTGAGGTGTCGGAGGCCGACCTGCGAGCCCACTTTGCCGTGCCCCTGGCTGCCCGGCCGGGGGATCGGGAACCGTGGGCGGACTGGCCGGCCGGGGCCCCCCAGCTGGGGCGTGCCTCCGACTGCCCGCACCTGACGGCGCCCGTCCACCGAGACGAGGTCCTGCGCCGCTTGCGCCGTGCCTCCAACACGGCGCCTGGCGCTGACGGCCTGCGCTATGCCGCGTGGAACACCCTGGATCCCCACTGTCTCCTCCTGGCGGCGGCATTTGAGCTGTGCCGGCGAGCGCAGCGTGTGTCGCCGTCGTGGAAGGAGTCCGAGACGGTCCTGATTGACAAGGGTGGCGACCCCAGCGTGGCTGCCAGCTGGCGCCCGATAGCATTAGGTTTGACGGTTGCCAAACTGTACGCTGGGGTGTGGGCGGACCGGCTGAGCGCCTGGGCAAAGGCGGGAGATGTCCTGTCGCCCGGTCAGAACGGCTTCAGGTCCTTTGATGGTGTGCTGGAGCACAACTTTGTGATCCAGTGCGCCCGTCGCTCCAATGAAGGGTGCCATGTGGCGTTTGTCGACCTGGCCAATGCGTTCGGCTCGATCCCCCATCCACACCTTTGGAGTGTCCTAGACGCCTTTGGTCTCCCGGCCGAGGCTCTGGGCATTCTACGTGACCTGTACGAGGGTTCGTCTACCAGATTCCGCACTGGTGGAGGCCGCAGGGTGTTGGCACCCTTCGGGGTGTTCGGCAAGGCTGTCCGCTCAGTGGGCTGCTTTTCAATATTGGAATGAAGCCCCTGCTGCGTGCCCTGGAGCGCGCGGAGATCAAGTACCTAGCGTTTGCGGACGACCTGGCACTGATCTTCCCCACTGCCGAGGCTGCTCGGCGTGGGCTTGGTTTGCTCGAGCGCGGCTGCCGCTGGTGTGGGCTGCAGCCGAACCCAGCAAATCAGGACTGGTGTCGGTGCGGCCCGTCGCCCCGCCCGACCTCACGCTGTGTGGGGTGCCGCTGCCCGCCATCCAGGGGGGCAGCTCTTACCGGTACCTGGGTCGACAGGTGGGCCACACTCGACTCTCGCAGCCGCCGCTGCAGGTGCTGGCTGAAGCGCGTCGGGATGCTGAAAGGCTGTGCGATTCGGCTCTTGCCCCTCGGCAAAAGCTGGACGCGCTGCGCACTTTCATTGTCCCGCGACTCACCCACTGCCTGCGGCTCGGCGTGCTGCCTAAGGGGCCACCTCGAGCCTTCGACGTGGCGCTCCGCGGGCGAGTGAAGGGGATCCTCGGCGTGCCGTGCAGTATCGCCGGGGGTTACCTGTACGCGCCTGTCTCGTCGGGTGGCGTGGGGCTGACGGAGTATGTGGCGGAGGCGGACGTCTTAATGGCGGCTGTCACATCGCAGCTCCTCCGCTCCCGTGACCCCGAGACGGCGCGCCTCGCCAGCGTCGAGCTCGAGACTGTGGTTCGGCGTCGGCTCGGCCGGGCACCCACACCAGCTGACCTGGCAGCCTATCTGAATGGGGAGCGGATGCGAGATGGCGGTGACGTGTCTTCACGGTTCACGCGTACTCGTGTCGCCACTGTGGCGCTGGCCTCCCGAGTGGCCATTGCGTGGCATGCTGTCGTCCCCGGCCCGGTGCTCCACGTGGGCACCGCGGCTGTCGAGCCACGCAGGGAGGCCCGCACTGTCCGGGATGCGATCCGCAAACGCGCGCTGGCTGACTTCCTGGCCAAGCCCCACCAGGGTAAGGTCATGGAGTGTGTCGCCAGCCAGCCTGTGAGCTCCCACTATATGTATAGTGGGAGTTTCACACGGTTTGCCGAGTGGCGGTTCGTGCACCGGGCAAGGCTGGGTCTCGTGCCGCTTAACGGCTACCAGCGTGGCGCACGGGACCGACGCTGCCGGCGCTGTGGCTACGCCAAAAAGACGCTGCTCCACGTTCTTAACCACTGTAGGCCGCACAGTGCTGCGTTTCGGTTGCGCCACAACGCAGTGCTGTCCCGCCTAACTAAAGCGGTGCCGCAGCGTGGTGGCACGGAGCTGCGCGTCAATCGACGGGTGCCGGGCGTGGACTCTGCTCTCCCCCCGGACCTGGTTGTGACGCGTGGCAACTAGGTCTCGTTGATCGATGTTGCCATCGCCTTCGAGAACCGAGCCGCCGCGCTGCGTGCCGCTGCCGACGGGAAGCTGGAGAAGTATGCCCCCCCTCGTGGAGCAGCTCCGCCAGCAGGGCAAAACGGCCTCGATCCACGCCTTCGTCGTGGGCTCCCTCGGCACTTGGTGCCGGGGGAATGAGGCCGCCCTCAAACAGTTGCGCGTTAGTCGCTTTTATGCGAAGCTTATGCGTCAGCTGATGGTGAGTGACACCCTGAGATGGTCCCGTGACGTGTACGTCGAGCACGTCACCGGGCGCCGCCAGTACCAGCACTCTTACTTACTCCTACCCCTCCGTCTCGGCCGTGGTCTTCAATTGGCCTGTCCCATCATACTGCTACTACCCGTGGCACCGCGTGATTCCCGCGGCGCTCGACATGAATGTAGTTAGCGTGGGTTCAAGCAAAAAGTCCTAGTGCTTGGGGAAAGTAAGGGTCTTATTCGGGGACAAATTCCTTCAAGCTTTCAAATGAACCTGATTTTGTCCAATTTTGGTGGTGTTTAATATCGGACATGTTGTGTGGAAAACAAGTAAGTTTGGCTGTAGCGCCTACGGGACTGAGCAATTGTCCTGCCCATGTGACGTTACACGTTGCTAAACGATATTGGAGGGTCCCGAGTCAGATAGCTTCATGAACTTAGTTTAGCCAATAACGGGCAAGCAGACACAGTGAGCCAGACTTCGAAAGCGAAATTTGAACAGTATGTTGTGTGCGTGTGTCCAATTAAGCCCAGTTGAGCAGCATGCTTCGTATGTTGGTGCTGTGGGTCGTTAAGATGAAGAGACAGGCTGCGTTGGATGATTTTTTTTTCTCAAGAAGAATAGCAAGAAGAGGTATGTATGGATTTAGATCATTAATAATAGATAACTGATGGGTTCGCAGGTAAGGGAGATTCGGGTGGTAGGACCGGGCCATCAAACTTTAGGGGGTTTACCGCAGTTTAAGGCAGTGCTAAATTTTTCGTGAGATAGGATGGAATGTACCACCTATTAAATAATGGGAAGACATCCTTCCGAAACAAATAGCGACATCTTGCTTCCTGATGTGTTTGTCAAGTCTTCATTTCTCGTTTCTAACCGTGGCATGTGTGTACGTATCATGCTTATGCTTACCATTATAGATTGTGATATATCTTGTACCGAACGCGATTTCAAGTGGGGATTATTCATGATATGGTCGACTGTTCAAGAGCATTTCCTGATAGTATGCCATTCTTATCATTGTCATAAACAAAAGTACCCCTATAATAGGTGTGCCCCAAAATAAACGAAACAGATGCACATATACAGGCTATTGGCTCAAAACGGAGTTTGAAGGACTTAAACGATATTGTAAATGACATCACTTCCATGGGCAAGATCGACATCTTCGTGCACTCCTTTCGACATCTCACACCTAACGAAAAAGCAATATTTTAACGCTGGTTTAATGTAGCCATCTATGGGATACGTTTTGCACATATGCCCTCATGAAGCACACACAGGTTAGGTTTCGTTAGGTTGGATTAGGCTATACTTCTGTTTTAAGTTAAAAAAACAATTTTGGGGAATATTTTTTTCCAAGAAATTGATCCTTCAAAAATGAGTGAGGCTAAGTTAGGTTAGATCAAGTTTTTATTTAAGTTGAATCTTTTATGTAAAAAGTTGTTTGAAAATGTTTCCATGTTTTAAACAATTTGTTTTCTTGCATGGAAGGTTACGCTAGGTTAGGTTAAGTTAGGCTACATTTTTGTGTTACTTTGAACATCACTTTTAATGATATCTTACCCAAATCCAAGCCCCTTTTTGGTGTTACTTTGCTTCCCAACTGAAAAAGTGTGCACTTGCAGAGGAAATGAGTGGTTGCATCATATTGACAATATTTATAAGCATTGCATCAGAAAAAAAATAAATTCCAGCAACTCAAAAATTACCTTACACTGCAAGTTTCCCACTATGGTAATACTACTGGGGCGGGGATAGCCGAGTGGTTAAGATGTAAGGCTCTGGGTACCAAAGGTCCCGGGCTCGACCTCTCGCCGCTCGGGACATTTCCCAATCCCGCGGCCCACCGGCGAAACAGTGTGGGGGCCGCCATTAGCCGTGAATGTGCATGTAGTGCGTCGTGAACCACCCAATAAACAAACAATTTAGTGATACCACTGTACACGTGGATGATAATTTCGATGACCATGCTCAACAGGGAAATGCTCTGATAATAGGTTAGTATTTTCTTTGAAGTCCGTTGGATGAAAAATGGATCAACCTTTGACAAGCTTCATCACCCCTTGTTCTGAAAAGTTTAAAATCTGATAGCACCAGACAAGCTTTGCCTAATACTTAGTACATACCTAGGTAGGAGCATAGGTACCTTCTTACAATCTTGTGATTTTTGCCTTATGTTTTGGGTATTATTGCACTTTAACACGCGCCCTGGAGGGGTTGGGGGTGGGCGAAATCCAGCCACCCCTTCAGTTCTTCGTACATAGCTCAAGATTTGACCGGCCCATATAACGTCATTGCTTGCGTACCTACTTTAAAATGCCTGGCGCGTTGTTTAAAGTACGAAGCATGGCCGAAAATGTTCCGAGTTAGAGGCCGTCAAAGCAATACAAATTACCAGCGCCAGACTACAAAAATCGGCGCTGATGCGCTTCCCGTATATTGGCAAAAGGAAATATAATATAACAATAATTTAAACGTTGTTTAAAACATGAAAAACGAAAATATGCCGCAAAATCTTCCGAATATTTTGCGATATTCGGAATATTTTAAAGTAAGAAAAATTAGGCCGTTAAAGTAAGAAAAATTATCAGCGCCAGACTACACAAATCGGCGCTGATGCGCTTCCCACGTATTAGCAAAAGGGAAGTGCTCTTGGCAATACTAGCAGGTTGTTTGATGCATATGGTAATGCTATATAGTTCCAAATTTATGTTAGGTCACCGAGGTTAAATCGGGTCAAGTTCATGACAGGTTAAACGAACCGAACTTGGTCAACTGGAATGTTGTCATACATGCAAATGACTCTCATGCGATTGATGTCACTTTGCATGTTACTTCCTACACATCCTGTAAACTACTGTTTGATTTTGTTGTAACAAGCAACTTTGTTACATTGTGTACCTAAACGATTTCATACTGTATTCATGTACTTCACTCATTTTTTTGCCGCCGATTGCGCCGAGCCGCCCAACGGAGCAGTGGGAAGGGCGGCCCGGTTCCGGTAACTGGGGCAAGCAATGGCCTAACAGTGCTGCTATATAGGTGACCTGAGGTCACATTCCAGGCTTAGCATCTGTATTGCATCGTTAGTAATGTCCAAAGCATCATTGATGCCCATTTCGGAGCATTAACCCGCGCCGTCTTTCCGGTCAAATCCTCCCAACCCGTCTTTGGGGGGGGAGCGGTTGAAGACACACCTTTAAAATCCAAACTAAGCATCGTACGAAAACGAAAGAGGCGTCATCGGAAAGCGCTCGACGAGTAGAGTCTGAGTCCACGCTCCAAAACAATTTTCCCCCAAAAGTGACGTCACCAGGGGGCTAGATTTTCACGACTTTTCATGACTTACATTATGTTTTTGACTCTGGGGAATTCATTTTGTGGGATACATGAAAAACTAAATTTATTTGGAATGAGAAAAGGACACCGAAATCGACCAGGGATATAATTTTTTGGGCCCCCAAAAATAATTTTCGTTTTTGAAATTTCAAAATTTTGAGTTTTCAAGTTTTCTTAAATTTTACTTTTTCAATGCGTAGAGCAGACTGAGAAACGGTGTTGGAAGTCAACTTGCCCTAATAAAAAATGCTTACGTTGGCCAGAATCCTCGATTTGAACTGCAAGTTGGCAAATACGCAAAATTTATATGTAGTTAAAAAAGAAGAAAATGAGAAATTCAACTCGTACGTTTTATTGCATCCGTAAAGATAAACAAACGCTGAAAGTTTCATTAAAATATCTGTATCCGTTAAAGCGTGACGACGGGGCGGGGATGGCCGAGTGGTTAAGGTGTCGGGCTATGGGTACCAAAGGTCCCGGGTTCGACTCCAGCGCCACTCTGGACATTTCCCAATCCCGCGGCCCACCGGCGAAACAGTGTGGGCGGCGCCATTAGCCGTAATTGTGCATAAAGTGTGTCGTGAACCAACCAATAAACAAACAAACAAATAAAGCGTGACGACTGGTTGAACTTTTTTGGAGGTGACCTCACTTGACCTTGACTAACTTGCTGACCCTAGATGACCTGACCTAAAAATGTTGAATCAGCATGTCAAATTGATGTGGGAAAAGGTATGCAAAATTTGGGCGCGCTCCCGCGCGCCGTTCGTCCACTATCCCCAAAAAACCTGAAGGGGGAGGCGGTTGAGGACCCCCGAGACGGGACGGGTTAAAACACAAACACAGCGATCCAGAACAATGACAAGCCAAGCCTCGCAAAACCAGAACATTTTGAAATGTTGACCTCATTTGACCATGAAGATATTGATCTAAGGTCATGAAATGTGTGCACAATAGAGATCATGACCTTACCCATCCACCCTGCGAATTTCGTTGCTCCAGCTTTAATAGGAGCCGAGATCTTAGAGGATGGGGGCGGAATCCGATGCCCTGCAGTGAGGGTAATCTTCAGAGGTCCTCCAGAGCGGTATCCACAAAACAACTTTTTTTCTTCACATCTTACCTCCATGTAGCAAGCGTGTAGGGTTAGGTTTGGTTGAGCATGGGTAAATTAGGCTAGGTTAGGTTTTTCTTTTTAATTAAAAAATATTATCAAAAACTTTTTAAGATACATTTTCACAATGCATTTATTTTCTGCAATAACAGTTTCGGTTTGGCTAGGTTTTGGTCCATTTTAGATTTGCTTTGTGAGATTAAAACAAACAAAAAATCCTTTGAACAAATTCTGACATGGAAGGTTAGGCAGTAAACTCAAGTTTCAAGCCGTTTTATGAATCATTAGAATACACCTTTCCAATGCGATGTTTATGAATGTGACTGACACCAATTAGGACCACTCATTTTCTGTGCAATTGTTTACTTTTCAGTTTGTGAGCAAAGCAACACCAAAAAGAGTCTTTGAGTTTGATAAAATGCAATGTTTAAAAATAAAAAATAAAAATGCAACAGAACCTAACACGCGCCCTGGAGGGCATCTGAAAATTACGTGTACTGGAGGGGGCCGATTCCGCCCCCTAAAATCCCGGCTGCTATTAAAGTTGGAGCAACGAAATTCGCAGGGTGGATGGTTACGGTAGTGAACACTATTGTGTGCCAAATTTCATGACCTTAGGTCAATACCTTCACGGTCAAATGAGGTAAAAATATCAAAACTTTTCGGTTTTGCGTGGATTAGCTTGTCATTATTATAGATCGCTATGACTGCGTTTAATTAAATGATCCAAAATGGACATCAGTGATGTTTTGGACATTATTAATGATGCAATACGGATGCTAGACCAGGCATTTAACCTCAAGTCACCTATATAGCAGCACTTTATCAGGTCATTACTTGCTCCAGTTTCCGGAATCGGGCCACCCGTCCGACTGCTCCGTTGGGCGGCTCGGCGCATTCGGCTTCGCAAAGAAAGGAGTGAAGTACATGAATGCAGTATTGAAGCGCTCAGGTACACAATGCCAAGCAATAGGTTTGAAGATGTGTAGGGAGAAACATACAAAGTGACATCAATCGCATGACAGTCATTTTCATTTATGACGACATTCCAGTTGACTAGAGTTTGGTTCCATTAACCTGTCATGGACTTGATATGACTTGACCTTGATGACCAAACATGACTTTGAAACTATGTAGCATAACAATACACATCAAATAAATCGCTAGTGTCGCCAAGAACACTTCACTTTTGTCAATATACGGGAAGCGCTTCAACGCCGATTTTTGTTGTCCGGCGCTGGTATTTTTATTTATTTAAACGGCTCCTAACCGGAAAATTGTCGGCCGATTTTCGATATCTGGCTTTAAACGACGCGCCGATCATTTCTAAGCAGGTACGCAAGGAATGGCGTAAATCGGCCGGTAAAATATGGAGTTATGTGTGAAAAACCGGAGGGGTGCGCGGATTTCGCTCCCTCCAGGGCGCGTGCTAACCTAGCCTAACCTCCCATTGGAGATATAATTATGGATTGATCATCAAATGGGGTATTTTGATAGATAAAAAACTGTGTTCTTGATGTGGCAAGATAATTGTCGAAACTAAGATGTCTAGGAATAAAATGTTGTGAACTCAAAGGTGCATATTAAAGTATATGTCTGTCATTGTTTTAAGTCTGGATTCTCCATCTCAACCTTCCCCTGAAGGGGTAGCTTCTGCCTCCAACCTCTCCTGTCTCGATCTTCTGCCTGCACCAGAAGCCGGCCCCAGCCCAGCCTCTGCCCGCTGAGATCCAGATTTGCACCACGTTAATGAGACTGAGATCAGCTTGCTTGCTGTTACTCCAAGTAAGAACACATTAATAATTTTCTCCATAATGATTATCTTGGAGACAGCTGCTAATGTGGTCAGGTAAACAGTAGGTCAGGGTTTTTGCGCGGTGGAGAGAGTGGTAATACAAGAAATATGCAACCGGTTGAATGGTTCTAGCTTACCATGCGAAAGATTGACAACTTTTAGGTACTTTTTTCAATTTTATTTCCCGTGAAGAAGGGCAAGCCTGTTGTTGATGCCAAAATAATTTGGCATTAGCCATGGTGAGTGTATACTACAGTGCTTTTGCCAGCATTGATATTAAACCAAAAATAATGGCAGGATGGGCAACCTCCAAGTGAATTCCAACCTTCTCATGCAAATTCTAGACACGCCATTTCTTTTTGGAGGGGGGGGGCGGGTGCTGACGCCCAAATCCGAAAGTTGGCCCCCCAAACCGGTGGGCTAGATCCGCCAGTGCGTTGACGTAAGGTGTAAGCATAAGCTTAATTTAAGCTTATACTATGATGACGTCATACACCGATGCGGTTTTTTGCTTCTGACATCGGCTACACAGCCGAGCCGAACTTCACCGCTGAGGCCAAGTCGAGTTCTGTACACGGCCGCATGAGGTCAACATGAGGTCAGCATTAGCGAAACGTGTAAAAATCAGGGGCGAGCTTAAGGGATGGAGCGGAGTTACCTTCTCCCGTGGGGTCCAAAAAGCGCCCTTGGCCGGAAGAACCAGTGCACCCTCTGAATTGTTCAGCCGAATGCGTTTCACGGGGAAGAAAAGCCTGAGACACTGAAGACTGGCACTGAACTGGAGGCCGTGAGTGGTCTCCAGTCCTGGGACACTGGAGGCCACCCAACATTAAAATTGCTTAATCGGTGGCACTGCCTTAAACGTCCCCCCTCTGAGCTCAGGTTGGCGCCCCCTGGTGGCACGCAGGGGATGCTGAAATCGTAGGTCCGGTTGTGGGGGAAATCGCAAAAAATATGAAGAGCATCTGGTGTTTTAACGATGAACACACGACACAACGCTGATATCGTGTGTGGCGCACGATGCAACACTGCTTACCAACCCACCGGTGAACCAGAAAAAAACACATCAATAAACCTCACGCTGAAGTAGCCGCTGCCACTTGCATCAGGCTGCTACGCACCACGGCATTGCACGACACTCCGTCGCATTATCTGACCTGGCGCCGTCAACAGCTGTCACACTGGAATGACGACAGCGGCCGTAGACGCAGACCCGCCATCGGGCCACCTCACCACCGGCTAGTCAGCCTGGAAGGGCGTCGCAGTTACGGCACACAGACCGGCAGGTCGCCGCGGCCACTGCGCCTCCTGGCAACGATGAGTCGACGGGTGGATGAGAGGAACCGCTGCGCCGCTGGCCGGGGACGGGCCGCGCGTAGGGCCGACGCAATAGGGCAGTAGGGTAGGGCTGACGCAGACCGGTGGCCCTGCCCCGCCGCCGGTCCGGGCCGGCGGCGTCAGCCGGTCACCGTCTGTGGCGCCGCGGCCGGCCGACACCCGTCTCGCTCAGGCGAGCTGACTCGGCCGAGCAGACCGCGGCGCATTCAGTGTGCTTCGACAACACGGTCACAAACAGGAGCGTTACTCACCGCCCGGCTCCACCTCCGGCCGGACGGCTGTGTGGGTCGAACACCGGCCGAGCACGCGTCGGTCACGACGGCAACACGTGCCGCCGTCGGACGCCGCGGAGCAGCGGGGCTGGAGCGGTGCCAGCAGCCGCCTGCGCAGCGGCCGACGCGCATCGTAACCGAGCCCGGACGCCAACACGGTGCATCAGGCGGCGAGAATGCACCGACGCAGGTGCGCCCCGGTCCCGACCAGGTCGGCCATCGCAGTGGCTGGCACGTCGTAAACATAAACACGGCGGTGGCGACAGCTGCGGTCGTCACATCGATCACGACCGGTCCTTGATGCTGTTGAAGGACCGGCTGTGGAGACGTAGTAAGTAATATGAGCGTAAGTTGCATCATCAACGGCAATGTCATGTTTTCGATTGGTGCCGCTTGCAAGATATGCGCAGTAGGCTGCAGCAAGGCATGCAAGGCTGCGGAAAAACAGACGCAGAACCAGTGACGCAGCCAAGAATTACTCAAGGTCAGGGGTGTTGACTGAAGTGCGAAGAAAAGGAGAAAGTTCTTGGCTGCGCTTCCGCACAGAACAGTACCAACTGGTTGATATTATATTTTATTTCTTTCGCCGCCGCTTTCCTCTCGATTTCCCCTTGCGTCGTTTTGACTTTTTCGCGTTTTTGCTTTTCCTCTTGAATCCTCTTCTTCCAGGTTTGTCCCTTTTATCCTTTCTGCTATCATTGTCGTCATCATTGTCTTTGTCATCCCTCTCAATCACGATTATCCCCTCCTCCATCTCCTCCCCCGCCTCCAACATCTCCAAATGCGGACATCAAGTCCGCTGCCTCCCCCAGTTTCGTCCCTTCTAGCACTCCCGTGTCCCTTACAGCACCCAGCGCTTCCATGGGGTCGCCCGAAGTCAGTCCCTGTGCCATGTTGTACACGTTCCTCACTTTGTCCAGCCCCAGACCGGCCATGATGTCCTCCTCCTCGTCGTTCATGTGGAAGATGGCCTCCGGGTCCTCGGGCGGCGGCTGCAGCTCCAGGCCCTCGCCAAGCGTCCAGGGCCAGCTGAAGAGCAGGTAGCCGGGCGCGGTCAGGTGGTCACCTCCCCAGCGGCGCGCCAGATCGCAGGACGTCTGCAGCCAGCGGGCGCCCGCCAGGATGGCCAGCTGCAGCAGGCCGACCAGCAGGTAGACGGTGTAGCAGGCGCCCAGCAGCGCCCACACGTCGCTGGAGAGGTGGTCGGCGCAGCCGCGCTGGTTCAGCTGCCGCTCGCGCACGGCGCCGCGCTGCGGCGGGCTGTAGAAGTCACGTTCTCGCTGCTGCACCAGCTGCAGCTGTCGGCTGATGTTGGGCACCACCATGAACAGCTGCGACGGATTGGAGACGGTGTCGGGCACGATGTCGCGAAAGAAGTCGGCGCCGATCAGCCGCTCCAGATTGTAGCTGTAAGCTGGCGGAGGTGCCGGCCTGCTGGTGGTGGTGGCGGCGCTGTTGGTGACGTTCGTTCGCTGCTGCTCTGTGTCGCGCGGCAGATCGTCGCCGCCGCCGCCGCCGCCGCCGCGGGCAGCGCCTCGCTGCGACGCGCTCCTCTTCAGCCTCACCTTGAGACGCTCACGCGCGAGGATCGCCATCACCTGCTCGCCGGAATAGAGGCGGCCGTCGACCCAGCGGTACAGCCGCGTCTTCCGCTCCGGCGCCAGGCGCGCCAGCGCCTCGCCGATCCTGCGCTCCACCTCGTCGCGTCGGCTGTCGCTCATCTGTCGTGGTGCCAGCACACGCAGCGAGTCGCACGGGCCCAGGTGCGAGGCGTTGCAGCAGCTCCACGGCGCCCACGGCACCATCCAGAGGCCGTCGCGCATGCGCTTGTCGCCAGTGAAGAGGCGCAGGTCGGCCACGTCCTCCGGGTCGGCCCACGGCACGCGGAACCAGTCGCGGTACAGCGACCAGCCGCAGCAGCGTCCCTCCGTCTGGATCCGGTCGACTGCGGTCTTGACGGCGCCGTCCTCGCCGTACCGGTACAGCGCGTCTCTGAAGGCGGGTCGGCCACAGTGGACGTCTCACGCGTCAACAGAACGCACATATCGGCCGCCACCGCTGTCGACAACGGCAATCATAGGCTGCCATATCTGCCAACAAGTCGGACACGTCTGTCTGTCACGTCTGTCGACAGTTAATTGACTCTTTGAGCTGTTTGTTCATGATTGCACAGGGTGCATTGAAGTATTCCAACTCTTCTGAACACCAAAGAGCGAAAATTTACTAAGAGTTTGGTGGGTGATCATAACGCAGATGTTGATTCGACAGGATAATAAAGCTCACTGCCATACGCCTCGTCACGACCGAGAAGTTGACGAAGGTGGACATCCAGAATATTTGATGTATTATTTTCACGAAGCGCTCATTAGCATAATGCTAAACTTAAACATCTGGGTAACATTTACCTCTCACTCCATATACACACTCACACCCACATGCAGAGAATGTGATTATATATATATATATATATATACACACTTCACGGAGTAAATGCTTGGTGGTAGCCATACAGCACCTATTTGATTTCTGGAGCATCGACACTAATGCATTCATATACCAGAGACGGTGGATGAGATGGTGTAGGTGTCAGAGCCAGTGATACGGTAACATCATAGTTAAATGTTGCAGTGGACCGCAGACGTCCAGCCGTGCTCTCTCTCCTTCCCCCTCTCTCTCTCTATTTCTCTATCTATCTATCTCTCTCTCTATCTCTCTCACTCTCTCTATCTCTCTCTCCCCTCTCTCTCTCTCCCCCCTCTCTCTCTCTCTCCCTCTCTCTCTCTCTCTCTCTCTCTCTCTCTCTCTCTCTCTCGATAACGTGCCGCAATAATGACCAGTGAGCTGTCTGCTTCGGCCACACGTACGTCGGCACGTATTTCGGATGGGATAAACGGGGGGGCTTGCAGATACAATTTGTCCCATGCAAGGCTACATGGCGTACAGATGTCCCGTGCCCGGCCGTGGTGGCGCCCACGACACCGACACGTTTGGAGGACTTGTGCCCCGTGTCCGGCCGTGGTGGCGCCCACGACACCCACACGTTTGGAGGACTTGTGCCCCGTGCCCGGCCGTGGTGGCGCCCACGACACCCACACGTTTGGAGGACTGGTGCCCCGTGCCAGGCCGTGGTGGCGCCCACGACACCGACACGTTTGGAGGACTTGTGCCCCGTGCCCGGCCGTGGTGGCGCCCACGACACCGACACGTTTTGAGGACTTGTGCCCCGTGCCCGGCCGTGGTGGCGCCCACGACACCGGCACGTTTTGAGGACTGGTGCCCCGTGCCCGGCCGTGGTGGCGCCCACGACACCGACACGTTTTGAGGACTTGTGCCCCGTGCCCGGCCGTGGTGGCGCCCACGACACCGGCACGATCGTGTGCAACAGTACATGCATCGCAGTTGGGAACTGCTCTTGAGGGAAAGTCGCATCCAATCTGCCAAGAGCACGAGATCTTGGAAGCCACTGGGTTGACCGCCTGTCAGAAAACACTGGTCATATGGTGGATGGTGCAGAGGAATGGTACGGTGCACTATGGTGGCTGGCGCAGTGTGGAGGTGGTCCAGAGGCCGTACGAATACTCCCGGGAGACAGCACCGCTTGTCGACAGCATCTGTTTGGTGAGAAGGTACCGTGTCTCACTCTTCCTGTGAGACACTCTTCCTGTGTCTCTCTCGACACTATCGGAAATAGTTATCTCGACACTCTCGAACAATAGCACCTGTTGTTCTCCGACCGCACCTGTGTCGAGTAATTGCCGTCTACTAGTGCTACCCTGCAGAGAAAATGTTACGATAACATTTGGCACAGGATGATGGGATGCAGGAAGGAATGCAGCAAGGAATATGATTGGCGGGGTAAGCCACATCTTGCATTTGCACTTTGCATGCCTATCATGTGCTTTGTTATAGTTTAACATTATTATAATATTGCACCTTTGTCGGCGTCTCGCTACTCGGCGCTACAGTCCGTTATAGACCGTGTACCAGACCATGTTACAGCACCAATATGTACTTGCATCGGATGTAAGATGCCATAATAGTGCCAGCATTGTGTCGTGTTTTGTAGTGCGCATGTAGTGTAGGGTGGATTGAATGCAACTTTTTTTCGCAAATCAACTTCCGCGGGCTCAAAACACGTGCGCGTGCATCGGTAGAGACAAGACAACACGATTGCAAAAATATATAATATGTTCTAGATACCGCGCACGAATCGTTTTCAAAAACATTTCTTCGCCGCCAGGCGTCGAAGTCTCCATTGATTGAAGCATGGCACGTAAAAAGATAGCACCACGCGCGTCGGACTCCGCAGCTGGCGCGGACCCCTCTAACGTGTCGCAACTAACCCCTCTAACGTGACAAAAAGGGCGTGCAGCAGAGTTCAGAGGCGAAGCAGCTCAGTGACATGGACGCAGACGTGGAAGAGAGCAGTGAGGACTCTGAAATGGATGGTGTGGAGGAGGCTGGTGCTAGCTATTCTGATTCGCTAAGCTCTGATGACGACGTCTGTGGTAGTGGAGGACAAAACCGCCGACAGCTTCCCAACTTCTCGCGAATGTGTGATCGGTATGGTACCTCTGACCGCTCCGGTGCCGGCTTGCTGAACGCAGCTCTAGTAGATTATGGGATAATCACACACAACAGCAAGGCTGAGCTGGTTGACCGCAATAAAATCCGGCGACAGAGAGACAAATGGGGTAAGAAGGAAGTGGATGAGAGCTCAAAGGAAAACCGACGTGATCGCCTGGTGGGATTTTATTATGATGGTAGGGAAGATATAACGCTGAATAGAGTGGGTAACAAGAACAAGATGGTCAAAGAACTGCATGAAGTAGTCGTTGCTGAACCAGGCCACCGGTACGTCGACCATGTGTCTCCACAGAGCGCCGGTGCTGCGGACATAGCCAAAGAGATGTTGGCTGTCATTCAGGAAAATGATGCCCATCCAGTGGTGATAGGGTCGGACGGCACATCGGTGAATACAGGCCGCAATAGCGGTGTTAACAGGAGGATTGAATTGGGTGTTGGTCGTCCTCTCCAGGAAGCTATTTGCGGCATACACACCAACGAACTGACGCTCAGACACGTGTTCAAGGACGCTGATGGCGAGACGAGTGGCCCGTCCTCCTTCAAAGGGCCGATTGGTAAGGCCATTCAGGGTGATTTGACTGCACTGCCCCTTGCTCAGTTTAAGCCTGTGAGGGGTCAAGTGCCTCCCATTTCCAGCCGATGTTCTGAAGGAGATGAACAAAGACCAGCAGTACCTGTGCAACATGTGCATGGCAGTCCAAGCAGGACCAGGACAAGTCCTCCAGCGTGTGCTGTCTGCAGACCCTGGTCCAATCCATCAGGCCCGCTGGGTGACTCTGGCGAACAGGATCCTCCGCCTGTACGTGTCGACGGAGTCGCCAACGCCGAAGCTAGTGAGGGTGGTGTTCATGATACTGAACCAGTACGTCCCTGGGTGGTTTATGTACAGAGTTCGCACACACATCAGTGATGGAGCTAAAAACTTGTTCGAACTGATCCGTCTGTCGAGGAAGTTGCCTGAAGATGACCGCAACATTGTGCAAAAGGTTCTGAAACGCAACGGGTTCTGGGCACACAGTGAGAACATCCTCGCCGCCATGCTGACCGACAGCCGACATGAGACGAGGGTGGCGGCCGTGGAGCGGATCAGGATGTGCCGAGCCAAGAGACGCGAGGACGATGACCCGGATGACATCAGACAGTTCGTCGTTCCGGACATCAACTTCGATGCCGATGACTACCAAGAAATGATCGACTGGACAAATGCAACAGAGCCACCACTGACCATGGACATGTCAGACGAGGAAATCACAGCGGCTGTGCAATGTGAACACCCCATGGACTTCAGCGCATTTCCATGTCACTCACAAGGCGTGGAACGTTGGGTAAAGGAGGTGACAGATGCGGCACAGAAGAAGGCCGGGTACTCGGCACGCCATGCTCTGATTCTGGCCAAAGCACGGTCCAGAGCCGATCTTCCGGTGATGGATACAAAGGACTTTTACAGCTGGCTTCAGGGAGCCGGTCGTTCCTGAGTTCAGCTTCGCCATTCTGAGGTGACCTGTCGCCATGATTTGGTACCATAATCTATTGCCATGCGTTGAAAGTTGAAAGTGTTTCCTAGACAAAACGCACAGCCGATATTCAGGACGTCTGTTGATGATTGAAATGATGGTTTAGTTGATATGGTGTGTTTAAATGGTTGCAAGTACAGAGTTAGGCAGACTCGTATTTATGTTCCTACATAGATGGTGGTAATCACAAGTTTCCGAAAACTGCAATGCAATAACTGCAATAAACCTCGGTTGAACGTATCTCTTGTTATGCAAAACTGAAAACGTGGCCAAAAATGTAAATATTGTGCACCTCTAATCACGTAATTGTTGCTGACGGTTCATTACATAATTAAAGCTTCGGTGTTATAGACATGCAGACACTAGTAAGCTTGGCAACGGTAGCCGAGAATTAGTGGGGGAATAGCGTGAACAAGACTTATGGTGTTATGTTCTTATAACAAGGCAAAGACTAATGGAGACTTCAACGCTTGGCGGGGCTAAGAACCGTTTCAAAAACGTTTCGTGCGCGGTATCTAGAATATTTTTGAAAAATGTTTAGCCGCGATTTTCCGTCTATGAACATTCACGCGCACGCGTTTTGACCCCGCGGAAGTTGGTTTATAATTTTCGATCCACCCTAATGTAGTGCAGTATTTTTATGTCAGAAATGTTACTACGTTGTGTAACACAGCACGGTCGAGATGTGAGACGAAGAGAAAAGATGCTAAAAGTACACCAAGACAATGCCGAATACAGCAAGGCATAGCCGAGTGTTCCTAGACATCGCAGAAGATACCCATACATGCCGGGGCCTTGCCGAATATACCCAGGCATAGCCGAATATGCCCAGCCATAGCCGAATATACCCAGACATGGCCAAATATACTTTTTTTCGTACTACATAAGCACATTCATGCAGCTTCACGTTCAAGTAGTTCAAGTGGGTTGATGAGTTCATTCAGTTCGTTAATTCAAAGAGTTCATGTTCAAACATTGTAAGTTTCAAGGTTATTCCAAATTCCACACCACTAGGTGTCCTCCATTGCCCCTTGGAAGTGCTGATGTACGCAGTGTGCAGAAACTATTTCCACGGCAACGCTATATCCTAGCACCGAATTGTCGGGTCGCAACTTTTTGTATCACGTCAAATGCTTTGAAAAATGATGAGCTGCAACTACGAAACTTTTAATGCTGTTCCAAGCACATCCATGCTTGTTGTATGTGCCTGTCGCTTATCGCCGCACTCTTACCGAAATCCGCTCTGGAATGCGTCGTCAATGCGGACGCGGTGGTGCATCAGTGCTGCCATCTGTACCATGGTGAAAACGGTAACTCCGGCTGCCACCACCAGCCACATGTAGAAGCACGCGTGCCACCGTCTCCTGCCAACACAGGCGCGTGTCAACGTCTCCTGCTGAATCACGACTGACCTCTACCGTCTCCTGCGGAAACACGATGGACCTCTACCGACTCCTGCAGAATCAGCACGGACCTCTACCGGCTCGTGCAGAATGACCATGGACTTCTCCCGTCTCCTGCAGAATCACCACGGACATTGTCTCCTACGGATTCACCATGTACCTCTACCGTCTCCTGCGAACACACAGGTGTCCGGTAATGTTCGGCAAGCAACCAAGCTCATTGAAGCTCAAATATATAAAATATAATATAAAACAAAAGGTTTTCGAATTTGGATCCCCTCGTCTCGACATTCCGACAAACACTCCGATACACAAGTTGTCAATTTATATTTTTGCAGCACTGACAAATCAAAACATCGACCATCCCGGAGGAATGACAGCTATGTCACCTTTCTTTACTTGCACATAGGGAATGCACCTGTTATGGGGGCAGAAACAAGGGAGAACAGCGACAGGCGCGGAAAATTACAAGACGCCGTAATTGAAAAGCAAACCTATTGAATCAAAATGATTACGTAGAGCATGGCTGATCTGACTGACATGTCTTGAGTCTTGTCCTGGGTTCTCCGCGAACGGTGGCGTTCCATAGCTGACCTGTGACGCGCGCCGTATCAGGTCGAGACGGCTGGGGCGCGGCCAACCGATCCTGGTTTGGGTCAGATAATTGTATATTTCGGTCTCGCTTACATTGATGGCTGTGCGGTGGGATCTGAGGCCGCCTCGGCTGCGACAAGCTTCGGGAGCATTGAGAGGTCCCGGGCCCAGGACAACCGAAATATGGAAATCAACAACCATGTGGGTACCTATACAGATGCACGTGCTTGCATCCACGTACGTACCTATGTTTTAGTATCTGCACACTTGATAATCCACATCCTAGCTTGGTAGAATATCGAGGACTTCATCAACAGTGTGTGTGTGTGATTATATTTTTAAGGCGCATCGACCATGGTTGGTCATTTAGCGCCCATGACTTCATCAACAGGCAATTATAATTAGATATAGAGCACACGCTTAACTACTCAGGAATTTCTACACCCGTGATGTATGCAAAAAGATAAGCAAGAAAAACGACGGTCCCATCCGTCTAAGCAGCATGTGATGCTTTGCAAGAATGCATTGCTACTTTAGGTATGCATAAATATCAGCTCCAAGTCTGACAGCCGGCAATAGGTCTAATAATATAAAGCCTAATATAAAGCCGGTAATACCATGTGTATTCGCATGATTAGGATGATGTGACCATTGATTCCCCTCAGAAATGCTTATTTTTAGTTAGAAAGCAAAATAACATGCAAATATTGCTTAATATCTAAAATAGTATGGCCTGGTTTACCATACTCCCTTTTAAATTGTTTCTTCAATGTAGGGACCATGTATGTGTTCAATAATGCAAATGTTAAAACATCTAACCTGGTCTGATCTTTTTACAAAATATTTTTGTCTGACATACATTGGGCATATTTTCACAATAAAAGCAAGCTTAACCTGTGGTTTTGCTTTGCTAAGTAAAATGTGTGCACAACATATTGTGAGTACATTAAACCACAATAATATACACCATAGATGGATATTGATGGATACGCACCATAGAAGCGAGATGAGCTTATATTGTGTGTTGTAATTTGACATACTAATTAATAATTGAAGATCGTATATAATTGAACAAATTGGAGATCATATATGGACAATATCATATATGGACAAATTGGAGATCATATATGGATCATAGTATGCGTTCTTCTTTGTTCCATTTCAGCGGCATGGTCGATATTTCGCGCTCGCACTCATGCATACTATCACACATGCATACTTGATGTGAACTATCAACATGTGACAGCCTGGTGGTGTTCGATATTCTGTAGGTGACAGGCTGAACACTTTTTTTCACCTCTGATGTTGTCCCTGTCAAGAGTTGTCTTCATGTACGCGCTAAAGCTGCTGTCCTGAGGCACAGTTTCAGCTTGTGATCGATTTTTTAGTCATCTGTCCAGTGACTTCAAACTCTGACATGTGCATTGGGCTGCCAAATGCCCATTTTACCTCTTCCTACAGCTGCTAGACTAGCGATGCATGGTTTTCACACTAGTGGGGAAGATCGGGTAGGTTTTCTACATGTGTTGCTCGAATAACACAAGTCGAGATCGTGACTGTAGCCGTGCCTCTATACCAAAGCATCAGCCTACTCTTAAGCAGATGATACTTTGAATATATAGCCTCTATATATAGAATATTATAGAATATTATTATATTCTCTACTGTGTTTTTGACGACGAAAAACGACAAATTTAGATTAGCAAATGTATGTTGCTGGATACATTCCTTCCCGAATATGTGGACTTAGCCGAGCGAGGAGATGGACAGGTGAAGTATGATTGATGGCAGCGCCACCCTTTCCAGTCCCTAAACATGAAGCAAACATGAACCGTTACCATTGTATGGTTGAACTAACCCGATGACCTGCAATGTGTGACCTCGACCCTATCACCGGTTCCGAGCCTGACCTGGTGGTGCGATCGCCGACGTCCTGACAGATCTTGGCGCTTGGCAGGTGAAACGCGGCCATCGTGATCACGCCCGCCTCCATCAGGCCGTACAGTTGTGCCGGCTCGTACTGGCGCATTAGCAGGGCGCGCGCCGCCAGCCGGGCGCGCAGGTACAGCGCCAGCAGGTACAACACCTGCGCCAGCGCCACCACCGCCAGGTGCAGCAGCAGCAGCGCCGTGCCCAGACGGCCGCGACGCTCCTCAGACAGCTGGACGGGGCAGATCGGCATGGTGGGCGGGATTGGAGGGCGTCAGGCACTGGAGACTGGCAGGTGGCCGGGTCTGGAGGACGTCAGGCACTGGAGACTGGCAGGTGGGCGGGTCTGCAGGACGTCAGGCACTGGAGACTGGCAAGTGGGCGGGGCTGCAGGACGTCAGGCACTAGAGACTGACAGGTGGGCGGGACTGGAGGACGTCAGGCACTGGAGACTGGCAGATGTGCGAGTCTGCAGGACGTCAGACACTGGAGACTGGCAGGTGGGCGGTTGGTCGACTTGGCTCGATCACGTGGCGTTTCACAAATGCTGGAAAGCGATGATTTTCGTGCAGAAGGCATATAGACGACAGACAAAGACAGATACGGAATGTGTCTGCTGGGGGCTCGTTGCCGGTTTGTTGCATAACAACAATGATATTGTATTTGACGTCGTCAAATCCCGTGTGCAACAACCGAGTTCCATCGTAAGAAAGCAAACATTTGCTAACTTAGACTAACTATGCTTCAAAATAAGTATCATGCTAAAAAAATAACCGACGTCCGGCGGAATGTGCAGCTGTTGCTGCCGATCCTTACGACATGGAGATTGGGACCTCAGCTACTTTTCACGCCGCACATTATTACGACGTGTAAAAGGGAAGCCCCAGGTCGAATTTGTTCTGCTCAGAAGTTAAATAATTGCATTACACGTTGGTGGCAGTAATTGGTGGAGGTGTTGTGTTTAACTGCCATTTCCTGGTATATTTCCACTTGCAATTTGCTGGCGAATAGTACCTTCAAGTGTTTGGATTCGTCTTGTTATTAAGTACTGGATAGGATTAGTTGTCTCGATTAGTCAGGTCGGCCATGAAAGATGTAGAAAATAGTGTATAGAGAAAAATAAATCGGAATGTTTGTGGGGTACGGCGAGATCAGTGGAGGTGGCTGGAGGTATTCTTCAGACTAAAAGACTAAAATAAAAAATCAAACAAAAGAACAAAAAACAAACAAATGCCGCTAACCCCCAGGTGATACTAACGTTCTTGCAATGTTTAAAACTGTGGCGATGACCCGACCCGAACCCCCCAAACTACACCCCCACCCCAACTTGGCACCGCCCGGACTGGCAAATTTGTTTTCTTTCGCACAAGCTTCAGCGTCAACCAGAACCACCATCTCATCTGTCTACTGCAAGCCAACTCAACTCTACTCACCTCTACGCTTCAAACTTCAAGACGACTCAACTCTACCTCGACACACCTTAACAAGCTAGCTTTATTCTTCTTCGCTCAGAATATTCGCTTCTTCTATTCTTCGCTTCTTCCTCACCAAGATACCCCTCATACCTCTTCACCCCCACCGAACTGCAACTCATGTCACCATCATAAGAACATCTTCAAGGCATGCGAAAACCATCATAAGGACATCCACATGTCATGCGAAAACCATCGTAAGGACATCTGCATGCCATGCGAAGACCATCGTAAGGACATCTGCATGCATAGGCGTAGGAGCCGGGGGGGGGGGTAGGAGGGGCGCGTGACCTCCCAACTTTGGACCTGGGGCCATTGCCCCCCCCCCAACCTTTAAGTTCCAACTGACGGTCCACAATCGCGTACGATCCGTCAAATTTGGTGACTTGAAAAACGATTGGGGAGCACGCCGGATCCCGGAGTTTCACGGAGGCATCCTCTTCTCTTGGCGAATCATGAAAACGTGCAATTAAAAAAAAAAATTATTGGATAGCGCGCAAAAATCAACGCGCGCTTCTACAGGCGCTTTCTGCTGTCCCGACGGTTCGGGCGGGTTAGGTGTCTGCGGTGTCAGTGTTACGATGTTATAATTCTAGGTCGAGGTGGGTCCAACATGAAGAGGTTTAAGTTCAGTCAGGATTTCTTCAGGGCATTCAAGAAACCCAGACATAATGACATTGCAGGTGAGTGATCTCTAATTGGAGGTACCTAATGGTAGGGCAGGCGTCTCACGAGGAGATGCCATATGCCACCTAGAGGAAACGTGTGAGAATCCCCCCCCCCCCCGAAAAAAAGACACAAGAAACCCCACTACCCAGTGGGCTTTGATAAAAAAACAGTTTTTCCAACTCTACGCTGGGGAGACATTTTGGATGGCTGGGGAGGCCCAGTTACTATGTCAAATAGCCTCCCCAGTCACTATGTTAAAATAGGCCCTGGCCTACATAAATCCAAAGGCTCCAAGGATGTGCACCTACATGGCACAGCAATAGGTATGGGTGTTTTTCCAAGCCCATTTGTGCAGATGTAGATTTGGAGCCATTGAGGAATACACCAATTTAAAATCATATTTTCACTCGCTTTATCCACATTGCCTTTTTACGGATTTTGTAATGGAAAAGTGTTCTAATGTGGTCTGCGTTTAACCGTACCTACCCTAAAATGTATCTAAACATGGCTTTGGATGTAGAATAGGTTATACACTTTTGTAGGTGCCACATTTAAATGTTAGCAGACAAAAATGTAATGCACTTCACTGCTGAATCCACACACAAATTGTGCCCCCTTTGGCCATTGGGCACTGCGGTTGGCTGGTCAAGAACTTGATCAATCATCTTCTTGATCATTCATGCTCACATATAGAAACGGGGCATCTCTATTATCTTTTTGTATGATAGGCAAACAAAAGCATAATTTGTATGCCTTTTAAAAGGAAAATAACGGCACATCTATCCAGTGGTGGCGGATTCCAGGGAGCAGGGTTGGTACCAAAATGCCCCCATGCTTTATCGATTCTTAAGCACTATATATATGTCCTTTGACTGGAAAGAATCAACTCAAAATATGGTTTTGCCCCCCCCCCCCTCCAGTTTCGGAGGTAATCCACTGTCTCTGCATCAAGCACAACAACGGTCAATGATGCATTACCTATAAACATGTCGATCAACATGGCAATTATAAATGACACTTTTTATAACACAAGAAAGTCATGGTGAATAAAGGAATAAAATATGGTGAAATCCTGCAGTATAGATTTTGCCAGTTTCATGAAAACAGGGTGGACTGCAAATGGGAATTCAACATTTTTGTCGACCTACAAAAGGGAAAAATCATAGATGCTGCCCATGGAGCACAGCGTGATCAGAAAATGCAGTGGAAATATGCAATTCGCTCAACCATTCTTTTCAGACCATTCATCAGATCCAGACTGCGTTGACATCGGCATGGATGGCTCATCCACACCGACAACTTTACCGCAGTCCGGCGCGAATGCATCCGCAACAATTGACGTCGCTGGAGTCCAGCGCGGACGCCTCGACGACATCGGTGCAGTTTGCGCGACACCTGCGACATCGCCGGCCGCGGGTGGCACGCTGTTGGGTCGCTGCAATCTCGCGCGGATCGCCTCGTCGACATCGCTCGAGTCTCGCCCGGACACCTCGACAGCGTCGCAAACTGGACGAAGGTATCTATAGCAGTGGGAATCCACATATCCGTGGATATACTACAACCCTGGTAAAGTCTGAGTCACGTGCAGTCTTTGCCAGATTTCGTCGTCAGAAGGCTTGCTGCCACACAGACACGGTGGAATCGGCCTTTCGAAGATTTAGAAACTGGAAGAAGGCGGTGGAGAAATTCCAAAAACATGAGAGAAGTGACTGCCACCGACACGCCACCATAAAATTCCACCTGAATTCAGCGTGGAGCACGGCCTGAACCTACAGGAAATTGCCAGCCAAAATGTCGCCCAGAAAGCCCTATCGCTACTCTTTGCTTCAGCGCAGTATTTGGGCCAGCAGGGATTCCCACTCAGGGGTCATGAAAACCGTGATGGGGCTCTGTACAATCTGGTGCTCCATAGGGCAAAGACGGACAACCTCACTGACGTGGTCGTCTTTCTCAATAGACGGAACAACTGGACGTCCCCGGTCATTTTGTCGCTCCGGTAGCTCAGTTGGTTAGAGCGCTGGCCTGCACTGGTCTTCCCTGTACTGGCAACACAGGGTTCGAGTCGCTTCGCGCGCTCGCATTTAGCCCCCGGCTGGGAGTGTCAGTTGGCAACTGGCCCGATAAGGCCGGGGACGAGCTACCGGAACGGCCGTGTCGGTGCTTTGGCGGCACGTTAAACTTTCGGTCTAAATTCTGCCGTCGAACTGGAGTTCATGGATCGAGTGGTGGGGCCAGGGTTCACGCAACAAGCTCTGCTTAGCAATAGAACCCTGGTTTCTCAAGCCACCCTAACAACAACTCAGATTAAATAAAAACAATAAAAAAAAATTCAAAACTAGGTAATCGAAATGGTTGGACGTCAGGTCCTACTGGACATCATGGAAGAACTTCGGGGTGCCGACTTCATTTGACTGATTGCTGACGGGACCACCGATCAATGCGGCATGGAGCAGTTCAGCCTCTGTATCCAATATCTTGATGCCAATATGAGGTCGACTAAAGCCTTTATTGATTTTTATGACGTCGTTAGCAGCACTGGCGAGACACTGACCCTCGTGGTTAAGGACGTTCTCACCCGACTCGACATCCCGATGCAGACGTTGTCTGGCTTCTCCTTTGACACTGCAGCGAACATGAGCGGAGTTCATAAGGGTGTACAAAGTCGACTTAAAGACCTGAACCCGCACTGTGTATACGTGCCGTGTGTCAACTACTCCCTGGACTTGGCGTTCCAGGAGGCAGGAAGAAGTGTGTTGACGGTGGTGGACACACTAGAGTTTGTGAAGGTCGTGGCAAATGCTGTGAACGAATCAACAAAGCGGACCAACCTTCACAAATCCCTCTTCAAGGAATGAGAGGTGGTGAAGAAGCCGCTGACCATCGCGCCAACGCGGTGCTGCATGCGGGACTTGGCCATGAAGCGAATGTTGGAACTGTATTACCACATGCTAGAGGTTCTCCAGGTCCTGGAAAAAGATATCTCCCTACAAGGCGATGCCAGAGCCAGAACTATCGGGCTGGCGCAAAAGGCGGAGCTAGCGCCGACCCACGTCGCGCTTGCCCTGACGACGTCCATCTTTGAGCCATGCGAGACAATGGCCAAGGCCATGCAAAGTGCAACCACCACAACGTGGTCAGCCATGCAGTCTGTGGGTTTTCTCAAAAACCGCCTACAAAAACTACGAGATGGTGGGATAAGACGGGAAACTGATCAGGCAGTAGCTGAAGCCGAGAAGCTGGAGTTGGCAGTGCCAGAAATGCGACGACGTAGAACGCCAGCCAGAATCCGACATGACGGAAAAGTCTGAGAAGAGTTTGTGGCGGCTTCACTTACTGAGGCCGTGCGTATAGCGTCGCTGGAGGGTCTGGATCTCGTGTTGAGCGGACTAGACAGCCGCTTCAATTCGAAGGACCTGAAGCTGGCGGCTTGTCGCGAGCAATCGGTGCTGAGAGCACTCTCTGGAGGACAATTACAGGCATCATACCTTCAGCTACCTGCAGTCATCGAAGTTGACTCCTTCAAGTGTCAGCTCAGTGGCATGAGTGCAGCATTCAAGAGCCCTCTCAGCTGCCTAGAGGAGGTACGTGCTAAGCTGGCTGAGATGAAGGAGAGCAGCAGACAGATGCTCAGCGAGGTCACGAAGGTGCTCTCCCTCATCATGAGCTTGCCATGCTCAGTGGCCTCTGCCGAGAGGTCATTCTCGATGCTGCGACGCCTGAAGACGTACCTGAGGTCCACAATGGGACAACCACAGCTGAACCATCTGGCGCTGATGAACGTGTGTAAAGAGAAGGTGGAGGAAGTGGACCTGGATAGAATAAAGATAGCATTCGTGGAGAGAAGCTCAGAGATAATGAAGACCTTTGGCAAGGTTCAAAACAGACAGTAATCTGGATATGCGAAAGCCATTCGTGAGTGTGTTCCCAGAAATAGTAAGAACTCGATTTGGGTTATTTTTTGTCATTGTGTACGTTGTTGGGGTCAGAGTGCTGAACCGGAACCAGCGGGCCAGTCTCAAACTGCTTGTACATTTGGCAGATGCTGTGTCATGTTTACGTTTAGTGTAAAAAAGAACAGCACATACGGTTTGATTCGATATTGCCAAAGTACAAAGCCACATGAATTATGAAATATAACTGCTAAACACCGGATCTTCTTTACATCCTCGGGAGGGAAATAGACAAACAAGACCATATGCCCGTAACAATGCGCACCCTAGACGGTGGGAGACCACGATAGGTCACTCCCCCACAAATGACCATAGATTCACACTGGACAGCCGACCCCTGTTTTGCCCCCAACCTAAAATGAGTTCTTACGTCTATGTCTGCATGTCATGCGAAGAACATCATGGCGGCGTCTCATGCAGTCGAAAGGTGCAGAAATAACACGAGTAGTTGGGTGTCCAAGTGTGTGGAAGCCCAAGGTCAAGCTAGATCAAGCAAGTTTCGTTTTCAACATTGTTTAACCCGCGCCTTCTCGAAGGGGGTCGTTGCGACCTCCCATAAGGTTTTTTTTTCGGCGCGCGGCAGCGCTCCGAAATTTGGCATACCTTTTCCCATATAAATTTGGCATGTTGTGTAAAATGTTTGAAGTCCGGTCATCTAGGGTCAATGAGTTAGTTAAGGTCAAGTGAGGTCATCTCCAAAAAAGTTAAACCAGTCGTCACGCTTTAACGGATAGATGTTTTAATGGAACTTTCAGCGTTTGCTTTAGGGATAGGGATTCAGCTTTAGGGATGCAACAAAACGTACGAGTGAAAATTTTCATTTTTTTCCGTTTTTGATTACTTATTAATTTTGGATATTTGTTTCTTAGAGTTAAAATCGAAGATTCTGGCTGAAGAGAACATTTTCGATTAGTGCAAGTTGACTTCGTACAACGGTTTTCGGTCTGCTCTCCCCATTAGGAAATGAAAATTAAAGAAAACGTTTGAGATAAAAATTTGAAAAATTTTTAACTCAAAATTTCAACAACAAAAACATTTTTATTTTGGGTGGCCAAAAATTGTATGGCCCTGGTCGATTTCGCTTTCCATTTCTCATTCCCAATAATTTGTGTTTTAAACCTCCCCAAAATTAACCCCACAGAGCCATAAACATAATGTAAGTCGTAAACCTCTAGTCGTCACAGACGTCACATTTTTGGGGAACCATTTTGGGTGCAGGTGTCTGGCCCTTCTCGTCGAGCGCTTTCCGATGACACCTATTTCGTTTTCGTGCGACGCTTAGTTTGGAGATTAGATGGGGGCTCTATCGACCCCCGCGAGACAGAGTATGAGGATCTGCCAGAAGGGTTAATACAAGGCTAAGATATGCTAAATGAGTGGACGGTGAGACCGAACGTCTTCTCTGAACTCACGGAGGGTGTTCAGAAATAGTCATATCGCACGTTGTATCAAGTCGTGTAGTGATGCATGTTTCCGGCTGAAAATACAGTCAGGGACTCAATATTCAGCGCTTTTAATGTGTGTGAATTTGTGAACACTTATAACTTATAAAAAAACACTAATGTGTGAAAAAAACACTTATGACTTCCTTACTTCAGTCATTAGATACTTTCCGATATTTGCATCCCAATGAACCTTATATTATTGAAAAGGAAGTACTGATCCCGTCGAAAGCGAACGCACGTCAAATGACTGCGTCAAATGTGTCAAATGACGAAGCGATCCGTGATACAGATGGCAAGCTATGGTGGAGACGTGACACCAATGTGACATTATCTTAGGCATTCACATACAAAAACGATCACGCTCAGTATTGCCGACATGGTCACAAATATGTCCCGAACGATGACGCTCAGTATTGCTGACATGGTCACAAATATGTCCCGAACGATGACGCTCAGTATTGCTGACATGGTCACAAATATGTCCCGAACGATGACGCTCAGTATTGTTGACATGGTCACAAAGATGTCCCGAACGATGGTACGCTCAATATTGCTGACATAATCACAAAGACGTGTACATGCAGACGCTCAGTATTGCTGACATGGTCACAAAGATGTCCCGAACGACGGTACGCTCAGTGATGCTGACATAACCACAAAGA
The DNA here is from genome assembly GCA_034440575.1 of Imbricaverruca yamaguchii. Lineage (NCBI taxonomy): Eukaryota > Metazoa > Arthropoda > Thecostraca > Neoverrucidae > Imbricaverruca > Imbricaverruca yamaguchii. Next base: position 163,254 of record JAOTOL010000918.1, read on the forward strand.
TGTGTACATGCAGACGCTCAGTATTGTCGACATAATCACAAAGACTTCTGCATGCTGACGTTCAGACATTATCTTAGGCATCCACATAAAAACTCTTACGTTCAGCATTGCTGACATAGTCACAAAGATATCCCACAGGATGATGTTCAGTATTGCTGACATAGTCACTAGGATGTCCCACATGGGCGATGTATGCTCAACAGTTGATGTGACCTAGACCCATAACTAGGATGTCCCACAGGATGATGCTCAACATTGCTGACATAGTCACACAGATGTCCCACAGGATGATGCTCAACATTGGTGAGCATCATCTAAACTGAACTCAACTCATGGTCAGCTCAACATCCCACAGGATCATCTTGTGGGACATCTTTGTGACTGTGATCTTTGTGACTTTTGAGCATCAGTGATGCTCAACATTGCTGACATGGTCACAAGGATGTTCCACATGCATCCAGCTCACAGGCTCACCAAATCCACTCGTATTTTGTATCTCCGCAATCAATCTTTCTAGGGAAATCACGACAGCACTGCGACTTTATTAACTCGACGCCGAGTAGCTCACGCTCATTGATTTATAGCCAGCACAGCTTGCTAGAACCGGCGCTGGCTGGTTATTGGCTTTACGACATATCGATCGTTAAGTCATGTAGCGTCTCCAATCTCTCACGTCGATTGGTCGCGGGCGAAGAGTAGCGACAGGTGGGACTCCAACCCACAACCTCTCGATTGTGAGACGAGCAACTTACCCCTAGAGCACCCGTCCTCCAACCGGCGCTGGATGAGTGAGGGTGGGAGACAGGGTATGCGGCATCCTCGCTGCAGGTACAGGATCGGTGCACTATACCGCAGCTGCTCTCTTGGCGGACCATACAGACATGCAGCATATCACGGATAACAGTAAACGGGCAGCGAACTCCCCGGAATGGGCGACCAAGGACGACCACCTGGCGGTGGGAGGCCGAGGCTAACCCTGGATAGGATATTATTTGATTCCAGCGGCACATTCTTGCGTTGGAGAGTAACGCGTCCTTTAGCTTCAACCAATTTCCACCTTTTGGAGAAGCTAGGGAACCGTGATCCTGCTGCATGAAGCCCTTTGGCGATAAGGAATTAATTTAAAACAGCTATGCCTCCATTACTTCGTTTCTGGGGTCATTTAAACGTATGACGTGGTGCACTACGTTTATGGAATGTCGTGGGTGTTTTTGTAAGTAACTTATGCGTTTCGGATCAAGTGTATCATGCAATTCTCCATTGCATTGCCCAGTTAATTACTCTAAGTCACAAGAAATGATGAATCAGTGGTATTTAGTCTGTTTGAGCTTTTGTTTGTTTGTTTGTTTATTGGTTGGTTCACGACACACTTTATGCACATTCACGGCTAATGGCGCCGCCCACACTGTTTCGCCGGTGGGCCGCGGGATTGGGAAATGTCCTGAGTGGCGCTAGAGTCGAACCCGGGACCTTTGGTACCCATAGCCGACACCTTAACCACTCGGCCATCCCCGCCCCGACCTTTTGTTTGGCTTGAATCATTGGTCAAGGGGGCGCCGTAAGTGTACCCATTTTCACCTTCATATGCAGCTCTGATACTAAAGGTTTTGGCTTGTAGATGTCCGATCTGAGGCTGAGGACCAGTCTGAAGGAGGAATTGTCTGACACAAAATATTACAATCTTTACCTAGGGTCTATGGCTCAATATTTTAAATGTCACCAAGGTTTTTGGTTGGTGATATTTGACATGTATTCAAAAATCATGCAGGTTTGCCATGAGTTAGAAAGACAGTAATTATGCGGCACAAATGTTAAATTGTATTGCTATCCTTACACACAGTGCATGATTCATTCTGTGTTTGTTGATTTGGCTTATAAGTAACTGCATATTTGCATTTTTCCATGTAACATACAACCTTGTATCACCTGTTTTAGGCACGCGATCATGATACATTTATTTGCTTATGTTTTCATTAGTGTACGCTATCTGGTCCAGCATATCATAGAACATGCTATCATATCATATGTATGATACATCATATGCTTGCATGCCATGTAGGAAGGAAAACTACCGTTTGCTGTTGCAAATGCCTTCTCAAAATTTTGCATTCCATCTCTTACTTGGAAGAGGTGGAGACAGATTAGCACATCAATCCACGACAGATCAGCAAGGGCCCGGCACCCTGATCTCCCACATCTTGGCCAAATGGTTGTGTGGGGCTATCCTATGCCCGGAATCCATCTGTGTAAATTTTACTTCAATCAGGTCAACGGTTCAGGAGTTATAGCCTGGATAATATCTGGAAGGTCTCTCCGCATGATTATTCTAGGTAGGCGATAACGATGTTAAATACCTTCAAAATATAAACATCCAGACATTTTTTAAATCGCAAAGGTCAAAAGAATCTACTTTCGACAAACGATACAAACGACGCGTGGTAGAAGGCCGAAACATCTATAATTCCCCATCCCGTCAAGCTTTTTCGATGGGGTGTCCTTCGCATCACCTATTCAGGATTAGTTCTTCGATCGTATCGGTGAATAAATGTCGCTAGTATCGGTCGGTGGTCGCAAACATCAAAGTACCGCCCGAGAGTTTCCGACCCGTTTACAATTATCCGTGACCATATCGTGTCAGGTTTTCGCGGAAGCACAAGAGTTTCAGAAAGAAGTAAAATCTGATTTGATAATTCGTTACAGCACATTTCACTTTTGAATGTAAATCTTTCGATATTAGGTGGAGAAATTTAAGTGCAAAAATTGTGCCATTATTTCGAATGATTTGGATTACAAACACTCCGCTTCCGGTGAAACTACATCAAATCTGATCAAAAGCTGGATCATCTGTAAATATTGAGCATGAATGTCACACGCAGATACTGTGCCAAATTTTCAACCTTGGATCGTGTGGGCCGCCCTCCTAAGAAAATCCTGGCTGCGCCACTGCTCTGGTCGTTAGCGCACCACGTAAACATATGAAATCATCTAGGATGAGAGGAATGTAAACGCTGGACACATAGGGTGGGTCTCTCCAAGAGATGAAGGATAAACTGCCACCCAAGCTGCCCTAGCGTCCCTTGTTCATGTTGCTGACGAGGACGCTCACTTTACTATGGTTCGCTGCGTGACGATAGGCCGACCAGCCAACCATGACATCCAACTCCCCGGGGTGTAAGCGGCGTTATAAGCTCACGCACACCCCCATCGAGATATCTCCATCCCATTAACGAACCAACCACAAAGCTTCGTAGAAATACCCCACCCTAGTAGCGATATATTTATATCGGTATCATCCGAAACCGGACAAAAATGTTCGGCTGGCGAAATACGAAACTCATTGCCATCTCATGAACACTAAACATTCTTACAGTAAGCGCAGAAGTCTTTTTGAAGAAAAAAAATGGAAATGGACCAAGATGCAAAATGGCAAATGATTTCACTTATTTGTTAGAGCCGAGTTCACGCAATACAAACTATACACCATAAACATATATATAACTAAGCAATCACCCTCCAGTAGGTGAGGAACGCTGTAATACCTCTCCCCTCCCCTCGTATCCCAAAATGACCATATCTGGAGCAAATAGTTATATCCATAATTTGCGGAAAAACTATCATTATTACATATCGAATATTATCTTAAGCTGTAGTTCAGATATTCAAACCCCGATGAAGCTTCGCAATTAGTGGTACGCCTTACATCTTCAAACCCCAAAGTCCGCTCAAAGCTGGCCCGGCCGCGTCCGGCACTGTCGAGAGGGCACACAGCGGCAGCTGTCCGGCAACGTGACGACACGTGTGGCCGGAGTACGGGCTGGCGGCGGCGCGATTGGTGGCCGAGTGCGGGCTGGCGGCGGCGCGATGGTGGCCGAGTGCGGGCTGGCGGCGTGCGCGGTGGTGGCCGAGTGCGGGCTGGCGACGGCGCGTTGTGGCCGAGTGCGGGCTGGCGGCGGCGCGATTGGGTGGCCGAGTGCAGGCTGGCGGCGGCGCAGATGGTGGCCGAGTGCGGGCTGGCGGCGGCGCGTTGGTGGCCGCGCTCTCTCTCCGGCGGACGCCGGCCGCACCACGGAGGCTGGGATCGATCGCCACGGGCCGACACGGGCCGAGAGCCAGTGGAGCTGCGGCCGCCGGCAGCGGCGAG
>JAOTOL010000919.1:0-55000 GCA_034440575.1 Imbricaverruca yamaguchii
TCTGGCAGTTCTGTGTGCCCATGGATTTTGGCGCTGAGCATGTTGATGAAGCGCTGCTTGTTTGTCTTGTTTGCCAGGAATTGTTCCTTCTTCACTTGTGACCTGCATATCTTCATCAAACGTCACCGTTGCTCCATAGCATTCCACGTACGTCTCTGGTGTGTAGTGTCCTTTGTTGATGTACCATCATAATAGCACGACTGTTGCCTGTCCATACTTCTATGTGACATACTCTATCTATATTGCGTGCAGATACTTTGTATGTTGAGCTACGTACCCGTGGAATGCGCTGGACCTAGTGCCCCACCATCCCAACACGTAGTGGACTTGGCCTGTGATTCCTGGGTGCGTAAACGTGTCAGGGTGTCCAGATAGCATCTGCTAGCACTGGCCCTGTGGCTGTCGGGCAGCAGTGTTCAATCAAACAGAGCTGGTGGGTAACTGCACAGTTCATATTTCAACAGACTCCAGATAATTTGTGGCTTTTGCAGCAATTGTCGGTTGCTGGAAAAGCAGCTGGGGATCCACCTGTGCTGCCTCCCCATCTGCTTTACTGCTGATTTCGCAGCCAAAGTGATGGCCTGATCTTTTCTCTTGAATGTGTAGTCAACAACAGTTTGTCCATCCATGTTGGTCAGGCTAGCTGTTCCAACAGTTTTCGCTGAATCAACATTGTTGACTGTGAGATTTGCATGCACCCCTGTCCGAGATGCTGGGCAAACTCGGATCACAGGCTGAAGGGTGTTTTCTCTTCAGATAGCTGATAGCTGCATGTGTGTCTTTCATGTCACGTGGTTGTCTAGCATTTGTCATGTCCTTGTTTTGTTCACCAGTGTTGTAGTTGACACCTGTGAGCTGCTGCATACGCATTGTTGACATCAGCACAGGCAGGCATGGAGAGCAGCCATACGAGACGCTGTTGCTCTATCATGCCTCGCCCTCTCGTCAGGCCACCGCTGGTCTTCATGCTCCTCATCAGGACCTGCTCGATGGTGAGATCTACAAACAGACCAGCCCATAGGCGATCACTCCTTCTGACAACATGGAACCCTTCTTCGAATCGTTGGTACACATCTGGACATTCATCCTTGAGCTTGCTCATCCGCTACACATAGAGGCGGGCTGATTTGTTGTAGGGTGTGCCCAGGAGGCTGCCAGGTAAGGGCAGCATTTCTGCTCTTTGGCACCCCTTCAAGGTGCAACGCCCAGTTATTCCAGTCTGCGCTTTGGTCTGACAAACTTCCGTAGTATGTCCTCCATCTCCATCTACTGTAGCCAAAGTATTGCAGTCCTAAGAGGACTTCAAGGATTCGGTTTTGCCCTGAGGAGCTCCTTGATCCTGGTTAACCCACCCATCAACTTTGCAGAACTCCTCTGCAGACACGGAACCTTCCATCAGGTTCTTGCGAAGGCAGCAAGTTCACCAAGATCAGTGTTTCCAGTTCCGACTGAAGTAGGCTCATCATCTGGTGACACTGTTTCCTCAGTGGTCTCCTCCACTTCATGGCTCTGCAGATGGTTGAGGGAGTGGCACACCAAGTTCGTCTGACAAAATCAACTCATTCAGTGCTGCATCAACAAGGAGATGTCCTCTTGCTGCTCGTACTGCAAAGGTGCCTGTCATCATGTATTTTCTGCGTTGTCTGCATAGATTAACTCCAAGACTTCCACAAGTCCTGATCCAGCCATGAGGTGCCCGATGATCCCAAGAAACTCCTTTCGTGTGGAAGCCCCCAGGCGCAAGACTATGTCATTCAAGACACATCCTGTGGGCTCAGTCTCGATGATCATGAGGGTGCATTCCACCACAGTGGTTGGTCCAAGGTGATGTTGAGCGTAACATCATGGCGACGAGCATGCTCACACACGACTTCAGTGTGGAATAGATGCACGTGAGCATCGTAAGATTCATGTCGATCGTTAGTAGAACATCACGATGATTTCCCGGGGTGGTCACCATGATGCACTAACTGCATCGGTCCAGACCATGCCGGTCTTGACCGATTGGACATGATGGATGTCTTCCAGAGGAGATCAAGGTCTGCTGTTGGATCCTTTGCCTTCTTGTTGACCAGCTTCTGGTATGCCAGTGTTGTCATACAGCGGCTCTCTTCTTTGTGGTACTGGATAGGAATTCGTCCCACCGTGGAGATATCACTGGAGGTGACCTGCGCGCCTGAGGATAGGTCTGCTGGTCTTGGTGGCTGGGTTATGGCGGCAATCATCCCCCATGCCATGGAAGGTATTGTTGCCATCAGGGTCCGGATGTTGTGGTCTACATTGCTCTGCAGCATACTGGACAGGCTCCGAACTGAAGTCCGGGTATGCTCTGTTCCATATGACATCACAGCATTCCGTTCAAACCTTTGAACTTCCTGATAGGAGCAGCTGAAGCCAATCTTATGGAGGGGAATGATTCAAAATTGTGATCACTATCACTAGCCATCTACCCTTACTCACACACAGTGGCAAAGAACGGTAAGCGATGGGCTCTGAGAAAGTGGGGTGCAACTGTTTGATGCCTTTCTGGGTTGCCTCTTTTTTGCTACGAGGCCCGAATTTGGATGCCGCTGGCTTTGCTCTCAGTGGTCAGAATGGGACGAAAGAAGCTCACGGATGTTGGGTGGAGTCCGGGCTTTGACCCTGTTGGAGCGGGGCATGTCTGTGATACGTGTTGCCGGAGATCTACAGGTCACGAGGCAGGTTCTTTACAGCCTCAAAATGACCACCGCCTCCCTGCCCCCAGGCACCATTTCGGGAGAGAAAGAAAGGTTCTGGAGCGCCCTCCAAGACTTCCCCACCCGCACTGACCATAATCTGAAGAGAGCTGTGTTATCAGAGCCTGCAATTACCGTCATAAGCTGGTAATTGCATCACTCAGGAAATGTATGTTTAGGCACTTAAAATAAAATATCTATGCTACTTAGAGGCGGGGATATAGTAAAATATCTGTTATATAGTGTCCATTTTGAAAAAATGGCTGCCTTTTTCGCTTTTGGTCAGGTTTAGCTTATTGAAATGTGTGTCATTGGATTCCTGGCCCCACCCAAAATATATGTTTAGCACTTGATAATGATAGCTCTATTTTATTTAGAAAGCAGAGATATTGGGAAATATAAGGTTTTAGTGTGGCGACCATTTTGAAAATGGCTGCCATGGCACTCCACCACTATGATTCCTTAAGACTTTTGATATATCACAGAGGACACATTTCTGGGTATAAAATAGTTGACAGGCTGTCTGTTGCAATTTGTCCGAGGTTGACGGCATTTTTCACGAAATGCCTGGACCATACCCATCACTTTGAAATGCTTAAAATTTCCCAATTTTAGGCGCTCAAGTTTATATCACCGGTCGCCACGACGCCAACGTCCGTGCACGTACGCGCATTTGGCGCATTCGCAACACTTCGTGCGATGCTACGGTTTCTGCTAGGCCCTTTTTTGTCTTTTTCTAATTAGTGTCACATGATAAACTTGCGCCATATTTGACGTGCTGCAATGCTTAGTTTGGGTGCTCGCTGCGAAAGTCGAGTAATTAAATCCGATCATTAATTTACTACCTCCCACATTTTCTGGTAGATATGAAATGCAGATTCCGCTCAGCTTTGACACACCCTGACATCTTTGCTGCTTTATCCTTTCCAGAATGGCTTTTGTCGAACCGAGGCCCTTCCTCAGTGTTCTTTGTTGGACCCGCTGCGTCTTTCTGCGCAGCGACCTAATCGCATTGCACAAACCCCTCCTCGTTGCTGAGTGTTGTTGCTTTTTTGGACACCCGATTATTGTTTTACGTCAGGGCGTTTTCGAACATCCCGATAATATTCATTTAACGCCCAGTGCTATTATTCGTTTTGGAACTATGTTGCCATTTCCGGCCTCAGCCTCTTTCAGGCCGGGCGCGTCCTTATTGCCTCTGTGTACCGAATGCGCTTCATGTGCATTTTTCCCAAGGAATCAGGTATGTTTATTTATGACTGCAACGCATGCGTTAAGGCCCTGTCCTTTTGGGAGACAATAATGTGCGTTTTGGAGGCCGAGTTGTATTGTCGACCCCGATCTTAGGCTCATGTTGTCTTTGGGCTTCTGACGCACAGTTGTGGTGCTCCGGTACAATGTTGTGGCTTCGGTGCGGTGCTTCTTAGTCCCAGCGTGATTTTATCGCGCCGTGCGCTGGTTCCGGATTAACGCCAGTTTATGGGTAACGAGATTTTCGTGGATTTTTTGTTTGTTTAAATTCCGAATCCCGGCCTGACTTTCGAGTCCCTGGCGCCACGTTTTGCGTATCACCTCAATTTTTTAGATTCGGTATGTTTTTACTTTAAGTGCCATACGCATTTGGTAAACCTGGTTTATGCTCGGCGCGCCAGTACCATGCTCTTGAACAGGACATTTATGTCGTTAAATTCATTCTTATTTTGAAACCAGCTTGATTTGTTTGGGTACCGATTTCATTTTGTGGTGACACTATTCTTACGTGTAGACCTTAGTACCAATTTTGTGGAGCTTCGACGGGACTACCGATAAAATTGTGGGTCCCAAGCGCGATATCTTGGGGACACATTTGAGTTCGTAGAAAGCGTTGTACTTAGCTGTTGCCCCATCGAGATTTTTTGCGGTTCCTGTTGCAAGTTTTCGAGCCTCGGAACGAGTTTTCAGGGGGGCGAAGTACTTATTGGAGACCCCTGCGCGAAGTCTGAATTGGATCGATGCCGAATATTCCAGGTAGCCCTAGCGCTAGTTTTAGACCCCAGGTGATTCTTGGGAGCTTATACCTGTCAGGATAAGGGCCAATTGCCCTTTATTTTCACGGCAACGGAAGGAGTGCATTTTTTGTCCCCATAGAAGAGACATTCCGGTTAAAAATTGATTTTGGAAGCAGCTGCAACTTTTTTTGGCCCGGCGCGCCCTTCTGGACTTCCAGGGTGATTTTCCAAGGGCTGCGACGCGATTTTTATATATAGTCCCGTGATTTTTGGGCACCGACGTCATTTGCTTGGATCCCCTAGCGCAAGCTTTAGCTGCCTCGACACTTTTTGGGTCTAAAACGCGTTTTATGTTTGCATTTTTGGTGTCATTGTTGGGACCAGGTTGGGTGTTTTGTGTGTTTTCTTTGTGTGTTTTTGTAGGTGTTTCTCAGAGATGGCCCATGTCCGAAGTGTGTTTTGTTGCTCTGGTTTCATTTACTTTGGTCGCAATGAGACAGTTGTGGAATGGTTTGACCAGTCGTTCCACTATATCTATTTTCCTATGGTCCGGTAGTAAATTTTTGGTACACCGAGGTTCAGCATGATTTTCAAGGTTCCCGGCCGGATTTTTTGGTCCATGTTGTCCATTTGAAACACCCCGCACGACTTTTACCATTTCTTAGGGGTTTCTTGCAAATTATAGGCCTCATCTTGCATCATAAGTATCTCGTCCCATTTACTGGAGCCTCTTTACAGGCTTTCAAAGTCTTATGTCCTACATTCCTCCATATTCATTGTCCTCCTCTCTCTCGTCTTGAAGCGCCTTCTCTTCCATCCTGGGGCCTTTACCGCCATGGCATGAGGCTTCCTCTCATGTCCCAGGGGCATTATCTGCCAAATTAGGGGCCTCCTGCCATCGTCAGGCTTCCTCCTTTATCCTGGCAAAGCCTTACCAGTCTTGAGGGAATCTTTAATCTTCGAAACCCCACACCCCTTCATACCTGTACCACTCCCATCTTAAGGGCCTCTTAAGGCTAAACGCACTGTTGCAGGCTCGATTGTATTGGATTTCTATCGCCAACTATTCAAATGTTTTGACAGCCAGCCTAGGAATGCCTCAGGATGCCAATATACATGCCATTTCTCTTCATACCTACAGTTCACTGTAACTATTTGCATCTTTTTATTTGCATTTTTTGCAGACAGGCCACCACCAGTTATTAGTAGAAGTAGCCTTCGGAGCACCTCAACAGCTAGGTAGCAAGCTAGTAACGCTCAAGGAACTCCTGGGCCACAAAGTGAAAAGTGTTATGAGGGAAAGGTGTACATTCATGTGCACTATCACACAAATCTGTGTGAAAAATTTCAAGTATATCACCCCACAAAAAAAAAAACAAAAAATTAACTTACCAAAAAAAAAAACACCACCTCCCACAAAAAACAAAAAATAAGTATATATATATATAATAGCACTGTACATTAGGGTGTGTCACGAAGGACCTTTTTTTAAATTGCACTTTGCTTAGTGAAATTATCGTGCAGATCACCTTAAAAAACCTGTGGTCGAAACCAAATCGAAATCAAACAATAAACAAAATATGCGACAGGCCGATAAAGAAACAAATTTGCCGGGCGCCCGGCGTTGAAGTCTCCAGTGATGGCGCTCCGTTGCGATTGGCATCTAACACCACGCGTCCGGCCACCGTCGGAACGCCGCCGCGGCGCTGTGACGAAAAGGCGGCAGTCGGTGCTGTGGATGACTGATGAATGGATTCTGGTGATGAAGCTCATTAATAAAACTCAATGAAAGTGTTTAGTGGGGTAAAAGGCTTTTGATAAGCACCAGTCGCTTAATAAGTTGCCTGGATATCTGACGCATGAAAGAAAGGTTCACTTTACGTCGCTTGTTCGTTCCATTTTCAATCAGTAGATCTATCGGCGTATAATGCTAATATTTTCACTTTTGAAAGCTTGAACATCTTCAAAATTCCTCGTCTGTTTACATCGAAGACCAATTAAATCATTCTGAGACACTTGATATCTTATTGTTATGACAAATAGACCAGGCGAAATCGGCATCATGCTCCGTTCCACTACAACCGAAGGAGACGGGCATACAGCGACGTCACCTTTTGTACGAGCGGCCACATTTTTTTGTACGAACTATCATTTTATAACTGTACTACTTGTCTACATGCTCGACAGAAAACCCGACATGAAATCCTTTTTGCTGCTGAGCACTGGCATTGCTGACCTGTGTTTCAACTTCGCCACAATGTAACCGTGGCGGGCCTCTTCACCAATTACCTTCAAAGACGCCTCGGTCACCACTTTCACCATCCGTTCCACCGTCTGACTGTGCACGGGGGTATGGCGGTACTTCGAGAGGACTCGCGATGATGTCTAGTAAGTCATCATCGGACAGTTGTTGCGTCAAGGGCGGCTCGGTTATCGCCTCATTACACCAATCAATCAGCTCCATGATGCTGTTTGCCCCCATATTCACTTTTGGAAGCTTGAACTTCCGCACTTCGTCAGTATCACTATCGACTTGAGTTCTGCGACACTGCTGGATTTGAGTGACCGCCCTTTCCCGCGTGGCTTGATCTTGGCCCGCTGCCATTGCTAGCAGTACTGCCTCAGGGTGACTCAGGGAGCTGTTGCGCTGTATTACCGGCTGCACCATAGCCGCTATCTCAGGTCGCAAACTTTTGAGAAGTTGCACGCTGTGCAGCGCATTGCCAGGACCGTCAGAACATTTCCAGTTCTTCTTGATGCAGAACCACATGGGAGTATAGTGGCACACGATGAACTCCGCTAGCATTCTCAGACTGTCTGATGGCTGTTCGGTTGATATGTAGAGCCGGAGAATTCGCGCCGCCAGAGTCAGCCACCTGGAGTGGTTTAGTGGACCGATCTTCATTTTCGCAGTTCTATCTGAGACTATCGCAATTCTATCTGAGCCCGTCTGAACACTACGCGCCAGATTGTACAGAATAGCCTGATCTGAACTTAGGTCACCGAGAATCTCCTGCGTCATTTCTGAAACATTTCCGCCATCGATTGGCTCAAAATCGACCAGTGGCAAGGTTTCTACTGCGCCTGCAGCAGCCCGGCCAATCAGCCCACTAAACGACTTAGGTCCTGTTGTGACTCCATCTAACTGGCTAAATACTGCACGAAGATTAAGTTCATTTGCATGAAGTTGGCACACAAACCAGTGGACGGGGCGTTTTTGTCCGAGCTCAAACAAACGGATAACACCACCTTTTTGGCCAGTATTAACTCTCGTGCCGTCACAGCCAAGCACAGAAACATCCGCACCAAACTCATATGCCACGGCGTTCAGGTCCTGAAAATGTCCTCCGCTTTCCCAGTCTGTGGGGTAAAATGTCCTAAATATGCACTGTCTGGCTCGGATACAACCACAATGTGCTCTTCCGTCTTCTTTGAACTGGCTGTCATAAGCGTGTCGTCTTTTCTACCGTCGAAGTAGAGACCAGATACACGACCTGCATGATCCCTCATGGCTCTGGGCTACTACCTCTTCTAATCCGATCCCTTGCTCGCCATACGTTTTTGCTATCCACTATGCAGTCCATATCGTCAGAAGTGATCCGACCAATGTGCACTTGGAAACCGTTTATGATCGCAGCACCCGCACGATTAGACACTCCGTACCGATCTGCTGCTAGAGCCGTATTTAGCAGTTCGTCTGTGTTACTGTTCACCATATACTCTGACTCATTGACTACAGATGTGAGCGATGATGAATCTGTGGCGGAATCTTGGTCTGAATTAGAATCTAGCTGGGCCATTCCAGAAGGTCCCTGGTTGTGGTGATGTGACTCTCTCGGCGGTCAGACGCCTCCCTTTCGTCCATGGCGCGTCGACGAGTGGCTTCACGGATATCTGCGGTGCCGATTTGCATTTGGCGAGGTCCTCTCTGGTCTTGGACAAAGGGAAACTCCATTCGTGGCACTTTGTCGGCCATCGCACATTTGCAGCCATCGATATCAGCACATTTGCAGCGGGCTATATCAAACAATTTTCCAAACCACTCATCACCGGACGGACGTACACCTGGTGATGCCGACTTCTTTCCAGCAGTTTTCATGTATCGCAAGTAGCGATCGCGGCATTCTCGAACCATATGTTCGACTCCGGGCCCCCAACAATTGGTATTCCTTCGCAGCACCACATTTTCATCACACTTTCCGCGACAAACTTTATATGGGGTGCTAGCCTCTTTCAACCTTTGTTCGCAACGCATGAGTCTCTATTCACTTTACTCAAGTAATTCAGAACGTCAATTCTCGTGGGCAGTCGGTTTGTTTTTAGTTCAGAAGGAACCAAAAAGCCCTTTGGTGGAAGCGCGGGTCTTCATGTTCGAACTCTTACCCTGATCACACTGACGCAGGTAATATCACACTTCACAGGCAGTGATCACAACTTGCAGACACCAAACCATTCTTTTTCGGGCCGTCCCACCAGGTCTCCGCTGCTGACCGCCTTGTCTCGGCGGCCCTCCCCTCCTTGTCTCCCCTCCCTCCCCTGCCCTGTCTCGCTCTTTGTGTTCTCTACCCTCACCGTGTGCCGGCCGTCTCCCGCCCCATCCCAGCCCCTCCCCGCGCCATGCGACGATCGCCGCTGGCTCGTGTCGCCCTCGTTAATAGGTTGTCCCTACTGCTGATAATCCCAGTTTCCCTTGAAACTTGAGGTAACGAAAAGGAACAAGAGACTTGGATTGACTAATAAAACAGGGATGTATGTCATGCGAAGCTATTTTGTGTCGTTAGTGCGTACGCAATTTATTCGAATGATGATTCATAGCACTGTGAAAGGTGGAGCACAGACAAAGGAAAGTGGAGCGATCAGTCTTTCAGTGAAGTTTAATCTTTACAATCAGATATATCCCGGCTCCCCTGTTCTGTTTTTGAATTACCAGAATCCATTCATAAGTCATCCACAGCACCGACTGCCGCCTTTTTCGTCACAGCGCCGCGGCGGCGCTCCGACGGCGGCCGACGCGTGGTGTTAGATGCCAATCGCAACGGAGCGCCATCACTGGAGACTTCAACGCCGGTGCGCCCGGCAAATTTGTTTCTTTATCGGCCTGTCGCATATTTTGTTTATTGTTTGATTTCGATTTGGTTTCGACCACAGGGATTTTTTAGGTGATCTGCACGATAATTTAACTATGCATAAGAAAAACCGTTCAGGCGGCACACCCTAATGTACATACATAAGTATACACTGATATGCACCCATGCACATCCATGAACAAACATGCACACAGTAGCACAACACAGCTGAAATCACATGTATAGGTACAAATGCATCATCGCATATGCATTTACTTGTTTATCTAGCTTTACTCATACATTCATATAATATCAACTTACACATAGTTTCTCCTTTTATAATGCGAAATTGTTAATTTTACTAACCTTTTACTACTACAAGTACTAATTTTACTATTACAAGTTTGTGATGCGTAAGTCAATAAAATATGCTCTGATAACTATATTTATATCTTCTTTCTTAATAGGTACATGATTACAGGAATTAGATTTTGTACCAATGATAGTATTCCAAGTTCTTGGTGCTATAAATGGTATGGAATGTAGTCTATAGGTTTTTGATGAAAATGTATGTGCAAATGATCAACATGCCTTAAGTTACTTGATGATGATTATTTGAACATATTCATTATAGTGATTGGTAATGTTTGATTAAAGAATCTGTGAAGTAGTATTATGTTCTGTTCCTGTACAATATGATGGAACTTCGAAATGTGATATTTGACAAATAATTCATTGGTAGGATATGAATTGTGCTGATTATCTATGATTCGTAATGCCTTTTTTGTATTTTAACAATTTTGTCTAATCCTGTTGGAAAATTGTTTTCCCATATTAATGCACAATAATTGAGATATGGAAGAATCAAGGTATTATATAAATATTTCAATTCACGACTTGTGGTAAATAATTTTGTTCTTCCCATTATTCCTAGATTTCTGCTAGCATTTGCAGCAACATATGCTTTGTGAAATTTCCATGTTTATTTTTAATTAACTATTACTCCAAGGTATGTGATTTGCTGTTTCCTATGAACTATTTGAGAATTTATTGCTATGTTTATGTCAGTACAAGGCATACTGGAATAAATTTGGTTGTTTGTTTTATTGACATTCAGTAATAATCTATTGGCCTGAAACCATTCAGTCATTCCTGATACATTGGTATTGACATTAATTTGTAATTCCTCAATATTCGTAGCTTTTATCATGACAGCAGCATCATGAGCAAATAAATAGAATGTTCCATCCAAAGAATTACCCAAATCATTAATGTATATCAGGAAGAGTACTGGACAAAGTATGAAGCCTTATGGAACTCCCATAACAATGCACTCTGCATCTGAGATTACATCATTAATTTTGGTTTGCTGATAACGATGTTTTAACACGCACCCTGGAGGGCCTCTGAAAATAACGCGCACTGGAGGGGGGGATTCCGCCCCAATAAGATCTCAGCTCCTATGAGGCTAGAGCAACGAAATTCACAGGGTGGATGGGCACGATAGTGAACTCTATTGTGTATAAAGTTCATGACCTTAGGTCAATATCTTCAAGCTCAAATGAGGTCAAAATAGCAAAATTTTCTGGTTTTGCGTGACTTGGCTTGTCATTGTTATGGATCGCTGTGGTTGTGTTTTAAATGCACCAAAATTGGCATTAATGATGTTTTGGACATTACTAATGATGCAATACAGATGTCGCATCCGCCATTTGACCTCAGGTTACCTATATAGGAGCACTTTATTAGGTCATTATCTGTTCCAGTTACCGGAACCGGGCTCCCATCCCGACTGCTCCACTGGGCGGCTCGGCACAATCGGCTTCGCAAATAAAGGAGTGAAATACATGAAAAAAAAAGTATGGAAATGCTTAGGCACACAATGATAAACAGTAGATTTCGGGATGTTTAGGGGAGTAACATGTAAAGTGACATCAATCGCATGACAGTCATTTGCATTTATGACACATTCCAGTTGACCAAGTTTGGTTCCATTTGCCTATCATGAACTTGACCTGACTTGACCTCGGCGACCTAACATGACTTTTTAAATTATATAGCATAACAATATGCATCAAACAATTCGCTAGTGTTGTGAAGAACACTTATTGCCCTATTGCCAATATACGGGAAGGGCATCAGCGCCGATTTTTGTGGTCTGGCGCTGCGAATTGTTTTTACTTTAACGGCTCCTAACTTGAAAAGTCATCGGCCGATTTCCACTTTTCTTGTTTTAAACAATTCGCCGGTCATTTCGAAGCAGGTACGCGAAAAAGTTGGCGTATATCGGCCGGTACAATATTGAGTTATGTACGAAAAATCGGAAGGATTGGCGGATTTCGCCATACCCCCTCTAGGGCGTTTGTTTACCTGTTATGAACTTGACCTGACTTCACCTCGGTGACTTGACATGACTCTGGAAGAATGTAGCATGACAATGTACATCAAACAAGTCGCTAGTTTGCCAAGAACACTTCCTTTTTGCTATTATACCGGAAGTGCATCAGCGACGACTTTTGTGATCTGGCGCTGGAATTTTTTTTTTAATTTAGCGACCCTTAACTCGAAATATTTTCGATCGATTTTAATTTTTCTTACTTCAAACAACGAGCCGGTCATTTATTGGCAGGTACACAAACAATGGCGCATATCGGCCGTTAAAATCTGGAGTTATCTACGAAAAACCGGAGGGGTGGGCGGATTTCGCATCCCCCCTCCAGGGCGCGTATTCAACATGAATGCAATATCATAGCATAGTCATGCCCTGCAATATATTCTATTCGGTCTTTGTTAGAAATAGTGATATTCATTTCTAACTTGTAGCCAATGGTAGAAATTAAATTGTTGAAGACATTAGGAATTTGTTCTGTTTGATATTTATTATCTTCTTCATCTAACATGGTCTGTGGGATTTTTGCTTTGTTCTATGTTTATTTATCAGCTCATGTAGTAGTTTCCAAGTTTTCTTTCAATTTCATTTGCTGCAGTGAAGGGCATTTCAATAGTGTAGCCTCTTTGCTTCTCAGAGTATCTTGATAAGGATGTTACGGGATTGTTTGTATCGGACCTCGTTGTGTGATTTGGATTTTTAATAAACTTCTTATATAGTTTGTCTTTACGATTTATGGAACATATGCCAGAGCTAATCCAGGCCTTCATTGGTGTTTTCCTCCTACTTCGGCAAATCTTTTTTATGATAAGATGCATGCCATCTTTATACGCTGAGAGAAAATCATTACATGCTATATTTGGGTCATTGTGCTGATTAAAATTACTCAACCTTGATACTAAATAGTCATTTAAGAGATGGATTTGATTGTAATCAAGTATTTATTTTGTGATAATTTGACTCCATATTTTTGTCAGGGCAGTTAATGTTATAAACACTGGAAAATGATCTGAAAGGTCTTCTATCAGTATACCTGATGAGGAAATGTATGAAAAATAATTTATGAAGATATTGTCCAATAGTGAGCTAGTAGTATTTTGCACCCGAGTAGCATTTGTGATTGTTGGTATAAAACTATATGACAATAATTGGTTTGAGAATCTCTCCACAATTCTACCATTTTCAATATTTAATAGATTGTGGTTGAAATCTCCTGTGAAAATTGTAAGCTTCCTCTCATTCTCAATTATTTGCAGCAATTTTTCAGTGCCATCAAGAAAATCATCGTGGCAGATACTTGGTGGACGATAAATCTGGCAAATGATTAATGACCTAGTGCTATTTCGAGACTCCAGTTTGATTTCAACAGCAGCAGCTTCATCGAGTTGATCTACAATATCTTTTCTTTCTCTTGATTCCAAACTATTATGAATGTAAATTGCAGACCCTCCCCCTTCTCCCTGCCTTCGACTTGCTGCGTACATTTGATAATTTCTCATTTTAAAGAACTTTTCTGTATCTTTGCTAAGCCATCTTTCAGATAAACATATAGCTGACCAGTTGATTCCTGTTGTAGCTAAAAAGTTTCCTAAGTCATCAAATTTATTCTTGACAGACCCAATATGTAAGTGTATTATGGAAAATCCCCTGCACGTCTGCTCTAAGTTTGCTTGGAAGTACATAATCACATTATCTTAGGGTGTTTTCACATGCAGAAAATTCATCTCCCAGTCCCTGTTTTAAGTAGTTGAGAAAACTGGCCTGCCCTTGATATATGTCTCTGATCAGCGTAATACTCCTTAGATTCCTACCTTGCCTTGTCTCAGTTTTCTGCTTCACCTATTTAACCTGATTCCGATAGCAGTATATTTTTTCACCTTTTTCTCATCTGGACCCAGACTGGGGTGTCACAAGGAAAAATGAAAAGAAAGAAAGATACATGTATATAGGTAAATATGTTTTACGGTCTATTTATTTAAAAAGAAATTATTTCAGCATTCATTTCATTCTAGTTACGAACCGAGTCACACGCGTTTCGTGTTTTTTTTTTGCAAGCATTCAAACATTCAACAAACATTCATTTCTTGTTCATTTATGTCGCCGTCTGGTGGAGCATAGAGGGTGGCTTGTAAATATATAGCATCACAAAATAAAATGGGTAATGTCTATGCCTTAGAATATAGTTTTTAGGAAGTGATTTGACAAAGTGAAGCGCTATTCATAAAATTGTTTGCAGTTCACTGATTGCAAAGCTGAATAATAGTTTGGGATTATCTGATGCGAAGCTGAATGATATAATAGATCTTGCAGTTTTACGTATTGTCATTAAACGTGCGCAGTGTTTGTAAGCGAGGAGGAGTTTCATTGATGGTGTGTCCCAAGGTCGTATGCAGGAGCGGTGTTTATACCCATTAATAGTCGTGATTTGTTGGCTGTATAGTAAATTAGGCAGTTACTAGGTATTGCTATGAAGTGCTTTGTTTTATTGTGTGGTACCTCGAAATGATTTAATGAATGATATCCTTCTAGATATCATTCGTTAAATCATTTCTATGATTTCTCATTGATTCATTGATCATATGATTCGTTCATTTCTAGAAGAGAAATGAATGATTTCTCTTCTATAGTCCTTTTTCAAATCAGGGGCCTCCTCTCACGTCTTGGGGACCTCTTGCTCTGCGTTTTGATTCGAACTTCGCCCTTCTTAAGGGTGGTATCTTATCTCCTGGTGGACTCTGCTCTCCCGGGTTCCCCCTCTTCCAAATTATACACAACCTTTCTTATCTCAGTGGCCTTGTTATTTCCTGTGGAACGTTTTGGACATCTGCGAGCCTTCTTTTCCGCCTGAGAGCTATCTCTCTTATCCAATCGCCTTTCTCTCCAATTGTAATGCCTCCTCGTTCATCATGGGGTCTTATTTTCAATTTTGTGTCGTTCTCTTCCGAATTAGATGCCTCCTGCCATGTCTCTGGATCATCCTTTTCTATCTTGGTGGAACCTTACTCGTTTTGGTGCCTATTTTTGCGTCTCCGGAACCTCATCGGATATCCACTGACTTTCTTTTCCGTCTTAGGGCCTCCTCTCATGTTCTCATATTCTGGGGCCTCCTTCCCGTATTGGGGTTCCTTTGCAATTCTGGGGGCCTGCGTGCCAATTTTTGACACTCTTGATTTCTGCGGCCTCCTACCTTCTCCTAGATGACTCCTTTTTAAAATTATGGGACTCCTTTCACGTCTTGGAGGCCTCCTAATCTGTGTTTGGAGCCTCATTGTCCTCTTAGCAGGTTGCTTTTGCGTCCTAGTCCTAAATCTTCTCTTCTAGGGTACTCGTCTTCTAAAATGTGGGCCTCATCTGGCTGGTCTCATTGGCCTTCTCTCCTTCCTATGGGGACCTTCTTACCCATCTTGGGGCTCCTCTTGCGTCCGGATAAATATCTCTTGTCATTATTTTAAATTGTAGGGTCCTTCTCTTCCATCTTCGGGGCCTCGTTTTCTATATAAATAATATCTTGCCACCCATCGGAAGCCTTCTCGTGTAACCATGGGTGGCTTCTTGCCCGTCTCGGGGGCCTCCTTTTCGTCTTGGGGGCCTCCTCACACTCTCTGTTCTATATCTCTTATAGGAACCTGATTATATTTCCTGTGGGCCTCTTTATCAATCTTGGATCCACCTTGACAGCATCATCTTCTGTCCCATCGGACTCCTTGCTCAGCTTTTTGTTGTATGCATTTCCGGATAGTGGTCTCCTCAAATTACAGGCCCCCCACTCCCAAGTCTTAAGGCAAGGGGTGGATACGAATTCCCCCGCTGCCCCCACCCCGGTAGCGACGTCCCGGCTCCGGAACCTCATCTCATATCCACTGGCTTTCTTTTCCGGCTTAGGGCCTCCTCTCATTGCATTGGGTCTCCCTTCCCGTATTGAGACTCCTTTGCAATGATGGGGGCCTCTGTGCCAATTTTTGGCACTCTCTTGATTTCTGGGGCCTCCTATCCTCCCGTAGGTGATTTCTGTTTCAAATTATGGGCCTCCACTCGGAGGCCCCTAATTTCTAGAATCTCTTTTTCGTCTTGGGGTTCTTTTCGTCTTAGGGGCCTAATTTTCATCCTGGGGGCCTCCCTTTTGTCCTGGGGGCCTCCTTTCCGTCCTGGGGGCCTCCTTCTCGTCATGTGGGCCTCCGTGCCAATATCTGGCACTCTCTTGATTTCCGGGGTCTCCTACCCTCTCTTAGATGACTTCTTTTACAAATTATGGGCATCCTCCTGGAGACCCCTAATTTCTAGTATCTCCTTTTAGTCCTGGGGGCCTCCTTTTCATTATGGGGCCTCTTTTACGTCATGGGGCCTCCTTTTCGTCCTGGAGGGCCACCTTTTCGTCCTGGAGGGCCTCCTTTTCGTCCTGATGGGCCTCCTTTGCGTCCTGGGTGCATTCTTTCCATCCTGTGGGCCTCCTTTTCGTCCTGGGGCCTCTTTTTCGTCCTGAGGGCCTCCCTTTCGTCCTCGTGGCTTCCTTTTCGTCCTGGGGGCCTCTTTTTCGCCCTGGGGCCTCCTTTTGGTCCTGGGGGCCTCCTCAAATTTCAGGGGGCGGCGCCCCCAGTCTAATCATGGGGGCAATTTCCCCCGCTGCCCCTCGGTGGCGACGCCCCTAACTGCCAATAGTCTGCGCCAATGTCCAAGTGAGTTGGTCAGACGTCTATGAAACACAATGTGCTATATTGTTTCATATACGACGCATTTCAGTCGAAATTTGTTGGATATACAATGTGCACTATCACAATTCCGTTCTCTGAAATTTGCCTACAATCAAACCACTGCCTGCCGCACATGGATTCACCGTGCAAAATCAGAACACTTCGTCCGGCACACGAGCCCCACTCGGTAAGTGCCCACCGTCATCACTAAGTCAAGGGCGGTGTCAGGCGTCTGTCATCTGTGATATTCGTGAGCGCACGTGCGTTACCGCCTGCGGACGCCGCAGCAGCAGCCCGCCCATGCCAGTTGGCTCACTCGACTGAACCGACAGCTGGCGGCCGGCGCACTGTGCCAGTGCCCGTGACGGAGGCTGTACTAAGCCCGTGACGGAGACTGTACTAGTTTACACGTGACGACTACTTACGACACGACCATAAGTCCCTCATCGACTTGGACGCGACAAAGCGCATGAAAAATCTTCCAACCGGACGGCCCATAGCATGCCCAGTCAAATATACAATTTAGGCACGGCACGTCATGAGAGTGTATGAAATGACGATTAAACGAGCCAAATCACAGTCGCAGCCCACCAGCTGCACCCCAAATCGATACGCACGTGCGCCCCTGGCGGCACGCCGGGTACCTCTTTTATCTGGTCGCCATGGGCCGTAAATGATGTGAAACTAGTCTCGATGTAGATGGCGCAAAAGCGATTTTCACCAAAATTTGACGTCGAATAACTCGTGAACCTTCGGTCAGTTTGTCACCAGACGTTGTCGAGCCGCTAGATTGATTCGTCGACTGCACAAATGGTACGACATGCAAGCAGTCCCGACGTCGGTTACGACCGCTAGGTAGCTGCGCGCGAAAGGTGTCAGGCCGTTCACGGTGAATAACACGTAGCCGAGCCGAACACAGTGAAGACGTGGTCATAGAGCCCGGTCGGGTTTCGTTCAGGGTCAGCAGCGTCAGGACGAGGACCGACGTCCACCGGCACGGAGCCCGGTGATTTGTGTGACGCGTCTCCAGTCACCCCCTGTGATTCATACAGCTGGCGTCGATTATCCAGCCAGAGTGCGGGGTTACCTTCGTTAAAGTTGCGTGACGTATTGCCATGTGCGACAAGAACCAGTAGCCGTCGACATGTCCGACATTGTACCAATGTCGGACATGTTTGCCAGTCATTTGCTCGTGTGCGCGTCCACGCATTTATTCACGACAACGAGAGTGGTCCGGGCCGTGTTTGTTGTTGACCCTTGTGTAGGGGTGGGAACTGTTTGTTGTTGACCCTTGTGTAGGGGTGGGCACTGTTTGTTGTTGACCCTTGTGTCGGGGTGGGAACCGTTTGTTGTTGACCCTTGTGTCGGGGTGGGAACTGTTTGTTGTTGAACCTTGTGTAGGGGTGGAAACTGTTTGTTGTTGACCCTTGTGTCGGGGTGGGAACTGTTTGTTGTTGAACCTTGTGTAGGGGTGGAAACTGTTTGCTGTTGACCCTTGTGCAGGGGTGGGAACTGTTTGCGAAGGACGGCCGGACTGTGTGCAGACCCTCTCCCGACTGGTGGGAGGGAATTATGGTGCGGCCTGACGTGTCATCACTTGCCAAACTAGCAGACCGACGTGTCTTCTTCCATTGGTCAACGCCAGATGCCTCTTTTGGGCTTCATCTTGGCCATTTATGTATCACATATGGCGTATAGCTATATCATCATGTGCTGTGTTTTGCATGTGATGTGATGTGTAGGCATCATGTGATCAGGCAAATTCCTCCAGGCATGCAGTAGCTGGCCACGTGCCAACTAATATGACCATAAGATCATTATCAGATATCTGAGTGCTTCTGCTGCGTACATGGATGTCATGAGTATGTTTTGAAATGTAGAAATACAGACATACGCAAGCATACAACAGTTTCAGCTTTATACAACAGTTTCAGGATAGAGACTCCGGTCTGTCGTGTGGTATTATGACGGTACATCAATGCTCCATTACCGGCCAAGACACATGGCATCACATTGCGGGGTCTTACAGTGATGTCGGCACCGGCGTTACGATTGGTGCTTGAGGGCAATTGAATTGGCCGTCGGCAGTTTAACCCGCGCACGTCCGGGGGTCGGGCAGATTTCTGCCCCCCCCCCCTCCCCTTGCGGCTTTTCCTAATTTGCCGCCATACTAATCGAATTAGCAAGGCCAAACCTCGCATGGTTGCTCATTGGTCTTTTCTGCATATCATCATACATTGTGAGCCCTGGGTCATCTTAGGTCAGGTCACCAGGTCAGGCGAAGTGACTCAACTACGCTCGGAGTTCTAGGTGGCATAATTTCCACAATAATTGGGTGATTGATTTCCAACTTATAACACGTCATGATCTTATCAGGGGCCATAATATGTATATCGTTTGTTTTATGTTCTGTTTCTGTTGTGTTTCTGAAAACGCCTCCCACCTGTCACCGGCTTCAGGTGAGGGTGCTTATACTCGGCCACAGGCGGTAGTGTAGAGCATCCCCTACTGCCGTTGAGTGGTGACACCGTGTAGTGCATAACTATTTTTATATCTTCTTTCTTAATAGGTATATGATTACAGTATATAAATTTTGTACCAATGATAGTATTCCAATTTCTTGGTGCTATAAATGGTATGGAATGAAGTCTATAGGTTTTTGATGAAAAAGGTACTTGAAAAGGTTCAGCATGCCTCAAGTTACTTGGTGATGAGTATTTGAACATATTCATTATAGTGATTGGTAATGCTTGATTAAACAATTTGTGAAGTAGTAGTATGTTCTGTTCTTGTACAATATGAGGGAACTTCAATATGTTATATTTACAAATAGTTCATTTGTAGGATATAAATAGTGCTGATTATCTATGATTCGTAATGCCCTTGTTTGTACTTTAACAATTCTGTCTAATCGTGTTGGAAAATTGTTTCCCAATATTAATGCACAATAATTGAAATATGGAAGAATCAAAGTATTATATAGCTATTTCAATTCACGGCTTGTGATAAAGAATTTTGCTCTTCCCATTATTCCTAGATTTCTGCTAGTTTTTGCAGCAACATATGCTATGTGAAATTTCCATGTGAATTTTTCATCAACTATTACTCCAAGATATGTGATTTCCTGTTTCCTATGAACTATTTGAGAATTTATTGCTATATTTAAGTCGGCACAAGGCATACTGGAGTAAATTTGGTAGTTTGTTTTGTTGACATTCAGTGATAATCTATTTGCCTGAAACCATTCAGTCATTCCTGATACATTGGCATCGACTTTAATTTGTACTTCCTCAATATTCGTAGCTTTGATCATGACAGCAGCATCATCAGCAAATAAATAGAATGTTCCATCTAAAGAATTACCCAAATCATTAATGTATATTAGGAAGAGTAGTGGACCGAGGATGGAGCCTTGTGGAACTCCCATGATAATGCACACTGCATCTGAGACTACATCATTAATTTTAGTTTACTGATATCGATGTTTTAAATAAGAATGCAATATCATGAGCAGAGTTCCTGATATGCCAATATGTTGTATTTTTTAAGTAAAATGTCCATGCTCACAGTATCAAAGGCTTTTTTTAAAGTCAATATAGAGACCACATGTAAGTTCTTTCTTTTCCAAAGATGTTGTAATTTGGTCATACATGTGAGCAATCGGCATGTATGTGCTATGTTTTTTCTAAATCCAAATTGGAGAGTGCTGAGTATATTATTCAGCTCTAGATAAGATAAGAGTTATGAATACACCATTTCTTCAAGAATTTTTCAAATTACTGATAGCAATGAAATTGGCCAATAAGTTGTGAATTTGATCAATTCTCCTGATTTAAATACGGGGATAACTATGGCTTGTTTTAGTTGCTTCGGAAACTCTCCACTTCTGAGACAGAGGTTAAAGAAGTGGGTGATTTGTGTCAGGATACTTTTATATGTCAGTAAGAGAGTTTTTGTGCTGATGCCATCAGCCCCTCCTCCAACAGTGTTCAGTGACTTTATAATTGTTTCGACTTGGATTTCATTAGTATACATTTCTTCATCCCAATTAGCATAGTCATGCCCTGCAATTTATTATATTGGGTCTTTGTTAGAAATAGTGATATTCCTTTCTAACTTGTAACCAATGGTTGAAAAGAAATTGTTGAAGGCATTAGGAATTTGTCCTGTTTGATATTCATTGTCTTCATCATCTAACATGGTTTCTGGGATTTTTTGCTTTGTACTATGATTATTTATCAGCTCATGTAGTAGCTTCCAAGTTTTCTTTCCATTTGATTTGCTGCAGTGAAAGGCATTTGAATAGTATAGCTTCTTTGCTTCTCTAAGTATTTTGATAAGTATGTTTCGGAATTGTTGATATTGGACCTCATTGTGTGGATTTGGATTTTTAATAAACTTCTTATGCAGTTTGTTTTTTTCGATTTATAGAACATAATATGCCAGAGCTAATCCGGGCTTTCATTGGGGTTTTCCTCCTACTTGGGCAAATCTTTTGTAATAAGATGCATGCCATCTTTATATTCTGAGAGCAAATCATTACATGCTATATTTGGGTCATTGTGCTGATTAAAATTATTCAGTCTTGATACTAAATAGTCATTTAAGAGATGGATTCGATTATAATCAAGTATTTCTTTGGGATAATTTTACTCTATATTTTTTGTCTGGGCAGTTAATGTTACAAACACTGGAAAATGATCTGAAAGGTCTTCTATCAGTATACTTGATGAGGAAATGCATGAAAAATCATTTATGAAGATATTGTCCAATAGGGAGCTAGTAGATTTTTGCACCCGAGTAGCATTTGTGATTGTTGGTAGAAAACTATATGACAATAATTGGTTTGAGAATCTCTCCACATTTCTATCATTTTTAATATTTAATAGATTGTAGTTGAAATCTCCTGTGAAAATTGTAAGCTTTCTCTCATTATCAACTATTTGCAGCAATTTTTCCGTGCCCTCAAGACAATTATAATGGCAGAAACTTGGTGGACGATAAATCTGGCAAATTATTAATGATCTAGTACTATTTCGAGACTCCAGTTTGATTTCAACAGCAGCAGCGTCATCAAGTTGATCTACAATATCTTTTCTTTCTCTTGATTCCAAACTATCATGAATGTAAATTGCAGACCCTCCTCCTTCTCCTTGCCTTCGACTTGCTGCATACATTTGATAATTTCTCATTTTTAAGAACTTTTCTGTATCTTTGCTAAGCCATGTTTCAGATAAACATATAGCTGACCAGTTGATTCCTGTTGTAGCTAAAAAGTTTTCTAAGTCATCAAATTTATTTATTTTGTCTCGCATTTTGTGTGCGAATGCTTGATTTTCAGGTTGTAAGCAAAATAACACGAACATTAAACATGAATGAAACATCCCGTAACAATACTCTAGCCTCGCATTGTAGAAATACATGAGAAAAATATATCGATAAAATTATAACCGGCGATAGAGTTGATTGGAAGCTAAGATATATATATATATATATATATATATATATATATATATATATATATATATATATATATATATATATATATATATATATATATATATGTTTACTTCAATTTGCACTGTAATTACGAGTCACGAAAGCATATTTGTTTTCAGTTTGTCAATTTTGTACGAAACAGCCACTGCACGTGGAGGACATGTATTGTTAAATAAATAAATATAAGCAATATATTTTCTTACTATATTAGAAATAAAAACATAGCCCATGCAAGCATAACCTACATGAGCTGCTTTTGGAGACGAATAATTAGCAATTGTAAAATACTTTTGGGGAATTCTTAAACAAATATTTTGCAACTTTAAAACCTAACCTAATCTAACCAAACATAACTTAACCAACTCTAACCCCCATCTACCTAACCTAGTTAAAGAAATGTGGAAAAAAATTAAATGAATGTACAGCATAACGTAACCTAACTATGTGCACTTTTGATAAAAAACGTTAGAGAAATTTAAAACAGCACCTTTTCTGTATTTTTTAAAGTAAAAACATACCACTTCCGAACCTAACCTAACATCAGCTGCTTTTCAAGGAAATGTAAGTCGGAAATAAAAAAGTACAAAAATATCTCCAACTTTAAAACCTATACCAATCGGAACTAATGTAAACTAACCAAACCTAACCCATTTGTTTCTTTTGTGGAAGCAAATGTGTGTAAAAATGTGTTGCTTTCACCTTAAAGCAAAATAATACCTTCCTTTCTTCAGAAAGTGACTTCTTATTGAGGCATAAGTCAACGTAAAGTGTTTATGTCAAAAGTTTTTACATCCAAAGATGTGACCTGGTAATTCTTTCAATTTACATGAAGACAATGGAAACACTTTTTTTTAAACAAAAAGTGCCCTACGGGCTTCATCTTATACTTACCCAAATTGCATGCATTGTGACGACTAAAACAAGTTGGTTTTAAGTCGTTTTGTATGGGAAAATCCAAAATAATTATCACAAATTTTCAAATTCCTTAGATTTAGTAAGCTTAGCAGGTGCCTAACTAGATACTTAATGATGAGTTCAGAGCAACACTGTTTCATATAATGTAACTAGGTTTTGCATAGTTTGAGATTTAAGAATAAGTTTGCTAAAAATCACGCTGTTTTGTTTGTTGTTGGCTGGACTGCAATGATCGTCCTGGAAACACTAGTGAATGGATATAATTTACAGAGCTGACTAAGCATGACATGAAATCCAAGTAAGAGCCCACTGGTTACTAAAACACTTCCTCGTTAGGCTTTCGGTACTAGTATTTGCCCCTTATCATACCTACCAAATAGGTGGGAGGTAACTTGCTCCAGCCCTACAATTCCCCATATTCCATTATTTTCAGGAATAAATGGGAACATTATTTTGCAACACGTGGCCCGATAATAGTAGAATGGATTCCACTCCAAAAATACCGCATACACTGCGCTTGTTATGAAACGAACGTGCCATATATGGTAATACGTGCCAGAGGCATGCCTTAGCTGACCGGCGATAGAGTTGATTTGAAGCTAAGTATATATATTTTATATATATATATATATATATATATATATATATATATATATATATATATATGTTTACTTCAATTTGCACTGTAATTACGAGTCACGAAAGCATATTTGTTTTCAGTTTGTCAATTTTGCTATTTTATAGTGGATGAAAGCACCATTTGTACGAAAATAACATACAAAATACCTCCCAGCTCTACTTAGTCGAGGCACTTCCTTAGTGCCTTACATGGGCCGACCGCCCATGTAAGGGGTCGGCCCACGTAACCGAAAGCATTTTTTCCTTCGAGACATTTTTAAAGTCTTGGATGCGGCACTTCCCCATCAAATATCCGCGACTCACCCTAACCAATTTCCTTCGTCCGCAATCCTTGACCATGAACTTGAAGGAAGTGAGCAGGTTGGCATCACATAAAATACGAAATAGAATTGCAGTTTTTAGCTAAATGTCATGGTGATATGCATTGTTATTTCGTAATACCTATCACCTCGTTAAATTCCATCACAATCATCAATCATGCAATAACATTGCCATATTCTTGTGATATTGCCATGAAATTACATTATAAACACGAAATCGTTTGGCTAAGAAGTACTATTTTTCTCGCTTCGTCATTTTGTGTGTGTGTGTGTGTGTGTGTGTGTGTGCGTGTATGTGTGTGTGTGTGTGTGTGTGTGTGGAAACACACACACACCCATACACCCACTCCAGGCCACTGACAGTGGCCTGTAGTGTGTATATATTGGGGTATGTGAATGGATATGTGTAGGCGGAGATACAGAAGGGAAGAAAATCTGGCAGCCACACAGAACGGGCTCTCTCTCGGACACGGGCTCTCACGCTCTCTCGGACTCTCACTCTCGGAATCTCGGAGACTCTCTCTCTCGGAGGCTCGCTCTCACTCACTCGGACAGTCTCCTACTCACGGACGGATAAATATCGGGCGCAGTCGAGACGACCGAAGAGACCGAACAGACAGCAAAATTATCTGAGTGCCGTGGGGCTGTCATTCTTTATTCCTTCTTCCAAAACTTCGGCCTTCTCCTTTTCCTTCCTTCTCCTCCGGCCCAACATCTAATCAGAAATATTTCATCGTCAGCCTAATTTGCTGCTTAACACGCGCCCCGGAGGGGGGGGCGAAATCCGCCCACCCCTCCGGTTTTTCGTCGATAACTCCAGATTTTACCGGCTGATATGCGCCATTGTTTGTGTACCTGGCAATAAATGACCGGTGCGTTGTTTGGAGTAAGAAAAAGGAAAATCGACCGAAAATTTTTCGAGTTAGGGGTCGCTAAATTAAAAAACTTTTATCGGCGCCAGATCACAAATATCGTCGCACATGCGCTTCCCGTATATTAGCAAAAAGGAAGTGTTCTTGGCAAAACTAGCGACTTGTTTGATGTACATTGTCATGCTACATTGTTCCAGAGTCATGTCAAGACACCGAGGTCAAGTCAGGTCAAGTTCATAACAGGTTAACACACGCCCTAGAGGGGGTATGGCGAAATCCGCCAATCCTTCCGATTTTTCGTACATAACTCCATATTATACCGGCCAAAATACGCCAAATTTTTCGCGTACCTGCTTAGAAATGACCGGCGCATTGCTTAAAGTAAGAAAGGTTGAAATCGGCCGAGAAGTTTTCATGTTAGAGGGGCCGTTAAAGTAAAAACAATTCCAAGCGCCAGACCACAAAAAATCGGCGCTGGTGAGCTTCCGTATATTGACAATAGGGAAGTGTTCTTGACAACACTAGCGACTTGATTGATGCATATGGTTATGCTATATAATTTAAAAGTCATGTTAGGTCGCCGAGGTCAAGTCAGGTCAAGTTCATGATAGGCTAATGGAACCAAACTTGGTCAACTGGAATGTGCCATAAATACAAATGACAGTCATGCGATTGATGTCACTTTACATGTTACTCCCTATACATCCCGAAATGTACTGTTTGTCATTGTGTGCCTAAGCATTTCCATACTTTATTCATGTATTTCACTCCTTTATTTGCGAAGCCGATTGTACCGAACCGCCCAACGGAGCAGTCTGGATGGCAGCCCGGTTCCGGTAACTGGAGCAGGTAATGACCTAATAAAGTGCTCCTATATAGGTGACCCGAGGTCAAATCGGGGATCTGACATCTGTATTGTATCATTAGTAATGTCCAAAACATCATTAATGCCAATTTTGGAGCATTTAAACACAACCACAGCGATCCATAACAAGGACAAGCCAAGCCACGCAAAACCAGAAAATGTTGCTACTTTGACCTCATTTGACCTTGAAGGTATTGACCTAAGGTCATACACTTTGCAAACAATAGATTTCACTATCGTGCCCATCCACCCTGTGAATTTCGTTGCTCTAGCCTTCATAGGAGCTGAGATCTTAGGGGGCGGAATCCGCCCCCCCCCCCTCCAGTGCGCGTTATTTTCAGAGGCATTCCAGGGCGCGTGTTAAAGGAGCAAGGATCAAATATACTAAATTGTCTTAAGGGGGAAATACCCTAGATTCGATGTGATGTGTGGGGGAGATATATGCGACACGGCCGGCGGCGCCCACATCGCACGCCTCGAAAAAGGAGGAGGTTATGGAGGTGAGGAAATGCATCGCGTGCAAGGATGGATATGTGGGAGGTGACAAGTAGTGTGTGTGTGGAACGGAACGCTAAGCTGCTGTCTGAACGCATTGAAAGCTACAAGAGATTGGCAGTCAAGTGTTCACGGAGGAGAAGAAAGAAGGAGGAGATCGCGGACGAAGATACGGGACGAAGTTGGAGGAGTCGACGCTTGCCACCTGCCACCCACCACCTACACCAACACACATACAGTGAACACCTACAGTGAACGCACACAAACACCGCTCGAAATCCACCCTTCACCTACAAACACTACCTTTGTAGGTGCTGAAGACAGGTTAGCGGGGCGGGAACGCCCCGATAACCTGTCTTCAGCTACCTTCAACTTCAAGCTTCTAGATCGACTCTTCAGTGCCTTCTCTACCACATCGCCTCTACATCAACCTCTGCGAGCTTCTACCTACATCTACGTGTTCTACAACAGTCTCTACATCTACATCACCAAGACCTATCTTCTGTGATTCGGTGCAGTGCTCCTTCGTCTTTACTTCCGCTCCATCTACCTGCCAGGCCACTACTTACAACAAGATCAGTCCGGCGGTGCTGCCACTTCCCCCACCCAGGAAGCCCCCAACCCTCCACCCGATCTTCCCTCTAGTGCCCTCTGCACGATCTTTATCTGATCTATCTATTCGTGCTCTCTTTAAGCATAGTTTCTGGTTTCTTTGTGTATTCTTTGTCTTTATCTGTCCCCACTGTTACACCTGTGGGCTTCCTTCACGCCCTTCTGAACCCCTCCGTCAAAGCTTGTAAATAATGTACATTGCTCACTGTGTAACACTACGCCACACACCTGCCATACCACCCTTTAACCAACACCACTAACAAACCAAACGCATACAGTATCACAAAACATGAACACCGCACAACCAACTGGCGAGTTCTTCCTTTACCGCCGGGGGGACGGGGAGCCTATGGGCTCCCTGGACCCCTGGGTGGTGGAGGAGGAAATCGTCAGTTACACGGGGTGCTCCTGATCACAAAACAGCTTAGATCGGGGGCACTCCTAATTCAAGCACATTCAAACATAGACGGAATGATCTTACCCACCATACACAAGATACACAACACAACTATTTCGATCATACCAGCAACGAAACTGAACACCTCCCATGTGATGCGTTCTCCCTGTGCGGTTGGGGGCAGATTGAGAGTAAATACGGATCAATCATGACCGCATTCGCTCAGGTCTGCATTTTGGTGTATTATATCACCCCATGTATTGGGTGAGAATATTGATGCAACCGGGAAATTTCCTCGGAAATACAAGTGTCCGAGGTGTAGTTCCTGGCATAACAAAAATCAGAGAAGTCGCAGGGGCCGGTCATATCGCAACCATTGACCTCCATGCTAAACCCTATAGCAAATAATGCATTACGTTAGAAACCGAATCCATCAGAATGCAGCTTGAAATATTCGCAACATCTAATATCAAGAAGGAGAGTTTTGAGTTCGGCTTGACACGAAAATACATTTGAGCTTAAGCATGGCCCCATTCGCTCAGATCTGGATTTTTGTGTATGTGATCACCCCATGTATTGGGTGAGAACATAGGCGCACCGGAGGGGGAGCAGGGGGCTCGCCCCCTCCCCCATGAGACCAAAGTGCCCTTTTGACCGAAAAGTCCCCTATTGGCCGGAATGTCCCAAATTTAGCCCAAAAATCACCTGCCTTATGTGCCCCGTCTGTGCCAACGGTACCCTTTGGGCCCAAAACTGCCCTTTTCGCCAATTTTCTTTTTTTTCACGCCAACCCCTCCCCCGGTCAACAAACCTTCCAGTGTGCTCCGGGCCGCAAAGTGCCCTTTTGGAGCCGGTCAAGCGCCCTTTTGGAGCCGGCCAAGCGCCCTTTTCGGTCCGCCCCCCCCCCCATGGAAAAATCCTGGGTGCGCGCCTGGGTGAGAATATTGATGCACCCGGGAAATTTCCTCGAAAATGCAAGTGTCGGAGGTGTAGTTTCTGGCATGCCAAAAGTCAGAGAATTCGCATCGGTAAATATCGCACCCATTGGCCCCCATGCTAAAGCCTAAGTGAAATAAAGCAGTGCGTTAAAAACCGAATCCACAAGTATGCAACTGATAAAGTCGGCAACGTATAATTTCAGGAAGGGTAGTTTTGAGTTCAGCTTGACATGGAGATTCATTTGAGATGAAGCATGATAGCATTCGCTCATATCTGCATTTTTGTATATGTTCTCAACCCCATTTATTGGGTGAGATTATTGATGCACCCGGGAAATTTCCTCGGAAAGGCTAGTGTCGTAGGTGTGATTACTGGCATATAAAAAATCAGAGAAATCGCAGGGGCCGGTCACATCGAAGCCATTGGTTCCTCATGCTAAACCCTATGGTGAATAATGCATTACGTCAAACACCGAATCCATAAGCATGCAACTGAAAAAGTTGGCAAGGCATAATTTCAGAAAAGGCAGTTTTTAGTGCAGCTTGACACTGGAAGTCATTTCAGATGAAGCATGACCGCATTTGCTCGGATATGGATTTTTGCATATGTTTTCACCCCCATTTATTGGGTGAGACTATTCATGCACCCAGGAAGTTTCCTCGGAAATGCAAGTGTCGGAGATGTAGTTGCTGGCATGCAAAAAGGGAGAAAAATTGAAGGGTCGGCCATACCGCAGCCATTGGCATCCATGCTAAACCCTATAGAAAGTAAAACATTACGTGAAAAACCGAATTATATGTAATGAGCTAAAAAGTACGGTGTAAAGCAGTTAGCAATGTGCAGCTTTGAACTCGGCGTACTATGGCTAGGTGTTTTCATATGCTGTTTGTTTTGTCTGTTGGACAGTTTGGATTTTGTGGTGGCAATTTAATTTTAGGTTATAATTAGCTTCGGAAGCTATGCTACTACATGCACCAAACTTTGCAGACTACCATTGTGTTCAGTCGGTGAAGATGTATGCTATAAAATATTTTGAGTGTTTTTGAAGGGACTGCTATTATGGGGTAAGCGTGTGCTGAACGTTATATTAGCTAAACTACTGCATGCATCAAACTTTGGGAACTACTGTGTTCAGCACGTGAAGACGCATGCTATGCTATATTTTGAGCGTTTTTGAAGGGGGCGCTATAATGGGGTGAGCGTGGGCTGTGCGTGGGCTTACCCTGGGCTGTCTTGACACACGTCAATGACGACACAACACAAACTACTGCACAACAAGCAACATCCCACTGAACCTCACCACGCTCCTCAACGACGACCATTCAGCATTACACGAACACCTCTTCCATTTTCTCAATTCCACGCATAATGGAATAATGGTGAAAAAAGAAAGAAAAGAAAGAACAAATATATATTAAAAACGAATGAAAAAAATGAACAAAGACGAGAAAAACGGAAAAAAGTAAAGGATGCGCTACAAAAAAGAACAAAACATGTTCTTGCAATGTTCACAAACGGCGATGACCCGACCACAACCCTCCCCCCACGACACCCCATACCCCAATGTGGCACCGACCGGACTGACACCCTTTCTCCACTTCATCATCTCCGGCTCTCAAACAACTCTACCGTACCATATCTACATCTTCAATCGATCCGGACCACCTGGACTCTACTCTTCAAGACCACCTCAACTCTACTTCAACATTGCTCGACAGATCTGCTAAGCCTCCCCCTCGGATACATCCTCCTACCCTACGCTATTCACTCTCTAACACATCTTCTCTTCAACCTGGAACCAGCCGACATCACCACACGGTGGCAGGCTGTCAAAATTCACCTACACACACACACACACACACACACACACACACACACACACACACACTCACACACAATCATGGGCTGTTATTTTCAATGAGCACATACCATTCACCACAATACATTGTCATTGCCAATACATGCTTCAATATCACTGCAAGATGTCGAAGAACCATCATTTGCCTTACCAAAAAAATCATGACATTCATCTATTGTGATGAAGTACAGAATCAGATTTGATGAACACACAACCAATCAATATGTTTAGAAAATGGTGGTGATCATTGGATCCTTGGATGACAGAGTATCTCACATTTCCATAGTTTGCTATAACCTAATGACATGATTGGACATCTGCACTTAAACTTTGTTCTGTTTCTCCAGTCTGCTCTGAAAGCGGAGCATAGCAGCTCAGAACATATCAGAAATGCAATGTCTCAAGCAATTTTTAACCGCAATAATATGTTTGTGCCTACATGTGGTGCATAGAAACAGTGCATGTGGTGCAAATGTTCACATGTTTGGAAATGTTACACACAGGTACTTAACACTCGCACGTCCGGCGGTCCGCGCCCACTTAACATGTCCGGGGGGGGGGCAGATGTCTGCCCCCTAAGATCTCTGGAACTATGCTAGCTGTCGACAAACGGAAAACGGCGTTGGATAGCTGGTGACGGGCTCTATCGAATGTGTTTCGGTCATTTTTCGTTCAGGTCTACATTCAGGTCACTGGGTCATCATAGGTCAAATTCGACCAGATCAGGTGGGACTCAGATATTGACACATATCTCAGGACCTGTAAAAGATAGAAACAAACGGCAAACGCTATTCGACAGCCCTTGAAATACGCTACCAACGGTAGGCGGAGTAATTTAAGGTCAGGTCAACCGAAACTCAGGTCAAGGCCATGAATCATGACCTCAGGTCAAGGTCATGAAGTCATCTAGAGAGGTCATACAATGTATCATTCGACACGTCTTGGCGATGCAACACGATTACGGCAATTTCAGCCATCTAGCTCAATGCAGTGCGATATAATGCGCAGAAATGTGTAGTGATCTCAGGTGACTTCAGAGACCTTGGTGAGGTCACTGAGCAAAAGTGTTCGCGGTAACATTGAGCATAGCTTCCATCTACATGCCACAACTGTTGTGAGATCATTCCGAGCGCAAATATGCAATCAGAAAACATTTGTATCTTTAACCATAGCCCTATTCATGGGGAAGCCATGGCCTCGACCTGACCTAAGGTCAATGCTACGGAAAAGAAACCGATATAGGGGCGGGGATGGCCGAGTGGTTAAGGTGTCGGGCTATGGGTACCAAAGGTCCCGGGTTCGACTCTAGCGCCACTCAGAACATTTCCCAATCCCGCGGCCCACCGGCGAAACAGTGTGGGCAGCGCCATCAGCCGTGAATGTGCATAAAGTGTGTCGTGAACCAACCAATAAACAAAACAAACAACAGAAACCGATGTACATGTTATGTCCCCTGATGAGATTATGACATGTTATAAGTTTGAAATCAATCGCCCAATTACTGTGGATGTTATGCCACCTAGAGCTCCGAATATAGTTGGATCACTTCGCCGCAACTGATTTACAGAAAGCATCAGTAACCTATTCTTGATCACAACTTCCCTACAAACTTATATATCTGCCAGCTCTCCTCAAAATACTGATAGCCACATTGGTAAAAGCCATGAAATTGTCAGTATTGCTGCATTTCCACTTGCACAATAACTGGCAAGAATTGTACCGTTCTTGGTTTTGTTTTCCCACAACAGGTCACTCACCTGATAACCTTCAGCCAATTTATTTTCGCTTTTGCATTCCTAGGAACCGTGAAATAGCGACATTTCCTGGTCTTGTGCTGGTGAATGGACTGTGGTACAAAACAATGAGGCATCCAGAAGTTCAATAAACAAAGAATAAATAATCCTAATGAGAATAAGAAGCATATGGATATATTACACTTCTTGGTACACGTACAAATGTTACAAACGGCCTACAGTACTGTAACCGCCATAAGAACGGTAATAATACCAACGCGAAACGCATATGTGCCATATTCTCGTATCAAAAACGTCATTTATGGTTTTTAACTGAAACATGAGTTTGAAGTGTTCCTGGGAAAAAGTGAGAGATTAAATATAGTTAAATAAATAGCCAAAAGATACAGCAATCAATTTCGAACCAACACCAGTAAAACATCTTAGACTTCTTCATTAGTTTTGACGTACTAGACCATCTACAAAAAGGAAATTTTATCGCCCATGTTAAAGCGATGGATATTCACGGCGGCGGACTCTGCCACAACTGCACGAATGTGGCTGCTCCCCCTGGCAGTGTTCACCTGTCAGCAGATGGCTCTCAAGCAAAAGGCATTGAAATGATAAAGATGAATTGATTATAATTGCTAACATATATTTTTTTTTAATAATTTAATCCGACTTGTTGCTGGGGTGGCTTGAGGAACCAGGGTTCTATTGCTAAGCAGAGCTTGTTGCGTGAACCCTGGCCCCACCACGCGATCCATCAACTCCAGTTCAACGGCAGAATTTAGACCGAAAGTTTAACGTGCCGCCAATGCACCGACACGGCCGCCCGGTAGCCCGTCCCCAGCCTTATCGGGCCAGCTGCCAACTGACACTCCCGGCCGGGGGCTAAATGCGAGCGCGCGAAGCGACTCGAACCCTGTATTGCCAGCACAGGGGAGACCAGTGCAGGCCAACGCTCTAACCAATTGAGCTACCGGGGCGGAAGGAAGCTTGTTGCGAGCAGGAAGTTGCGAGCAGGAAGCTTGGAGAGATGCGATATTGGCAACGTATAGCACTACCATTTAAAATGTGCTGTTAATTTGTGATTAAGCACATTGTGCGATGCCTTGCAACAGGGATGCAATGCAAGATTTGTCTAGCTTTCGGATGCCATGTCTCCGGCATATGGCCCTGGCTTTTGCGTTGGCGATTTTCGTGAAGCTGAATCTTTGTAGATCTGTACAGAAAGTTTTTATGGAGTCTGACTCTCGTGGTGTGGCCCCTAGCATCGAGGATGGGTGAAGTTTTTCCTTTTCCTTAGTTATGACTCGGGGTTTTGATGCTTATTTATTTATAATGACTCAGGTATTTATAATGCTGATTATGAGCAACCCAACCGGTTAGTAATGCAACTCGTTTGTCGTTTGATATATATATATATATTATATATATATTATATATATATATATATATATATATATATATATATATATATATATATATATATATATATATATATCTATAT
The DNA here is from genome assembly GCA_034440575.1 of Imbricaverruca yamaguchii. Classification (NCBI taxonomy): domain Eukaryota; kingdom Metazoa; phylum Arthropoda; class Thecostraca; family Neoverrucidae; genus Imbricaverruca; species Imbricaverruca yamaguchii. Next base: position 33,506 of record JAOTOL010000919.1, read on the forward strand.
ATATATATATATATATATATATATATATTACTTCCGGTATTTACGACCGTGGTATTATATTTTGAATTACCCTGATTACGATTAATAAAAGAGTTTACTGCCTGGATATTTTTTGCCAGTCATCAAAGTGGCTGGACTCTGAAGTAGGTGCATATTGGGGTAGTTCTACATCCGGCGCTTGGTGGCGCCAGGCGAAACGGCGGCGCGCAGGGGCGCTAGGCTAAGGAAAGGGCAGGCTAACAATGAAACGTTGAGATGAGTTTTGCCATGATGTTGCGCGCTCGCCATCTATTTAATTAAACAATATCCAATGCTGAAAAATCACTATCATGTACTGAAAACACCCATGCGATAGACATTTCCAATGGACACTGTATTTCTCTCAGCCCATGGTGATTTTTTCACCTCAATAAGCGCAGGTTTAGGTTTACTTCTACTTGCTGCTGCTTTGTTCCTTTACACTGTGCATCTGCACTTTCAATTGGGCTCTTTGAATTGTTCTGTCCCATGCATTCTTTAAATGCTTGAACATTCCACCCAATGGTGCCCTTTTGGGACTATATTTTCCACTCTGCACCACCATAACACCAATACGATTTTGTGACCATGAAATATTTTTGCAGCATGGCAGCCAAAGAAGCTACATGACATAACCGTGAATAAGCTGCTGTGTATGTTGAATCAAAATTTGATCATACCTGGGGTACAATTAACTTCTTGGTGGAAGAGCTGACAATATGAAATCTGCACATGCCACAATATCTATTTTTCGCAGTGATGAAATGCTTACGTATTTACGTTACACTGATTGCTGTGTTTAGGACTCTGGAAAGTTACAACATCATCAACATCTTTACAATTCCTTTAATTGACCTACTCAAAAAGGGACCTTAATTATGTCTAATAGTATGTAAAAGGATCTATTTTTCACGGAGGATCCAATGGTGCTCGAAAGGTAAAAATGCACTGATAATTTAGAAGCTATGAGCAAAAAGCATGTTTTTTAATCCAAAACATACATCGCCATGCACTCACTAGATCGGCAAAATTGATTGGACACTTCTTCACGGATAAAGTTGTCGACTACCATGAGGTGTGTTTCGTTGTTTGGAACTAAGAAATCCACTAGTAACTTTGAAAATTTCTTGTCCCAAAGCTAAGTCAATGGAAACAAGTGCCCATTAGAAATCTCATACGATACTAAGTTGCCGAACTAATTTATATAATGAAATACCAATCTACAGACATATAAGACAAGCTGGAGAACAATATTCAATCTGCCATATGCAAATCGATAGAGGCACTTACATTTCAGAAAATCAACCTTTTCGTCAACTTTATTCAAACTGCACTAGAATTGTGGTTTCCACTCTTTTAATGTCATGTATGCTGTAAGAGTATTCGGCGTGTTCGGTATTCGGGAGATGAAAATTATATGAAGGGCAAATGAAGCATCATGTTCTCACCCGGCAGCTGGAATATATTTGTGAATTCCTTCCATCACAAATTGTGCGCTATCATAGGCTCAGTTTTGCTCTTTGGAGATAAGAAATCAATCGGGAACCTTCAGAGTTATTACGATTAAAATTTTAACAATCCCATGTTCCCATGCTATGTCAATGGGATGTAGAGTCACATTGTAAAACGCATATGGCAATAAGTTACTGACGGAATTGAAATAATAATAGCTGAGATGAAAGATAATTGGAGGGGCTTGATTTCAATTGTGCCATATTTTCGTTAGTCTGTTACAACGAAGGAGCTATATACGTTTAAATTTTGGTCATATTTTAACAGTTAAATATTCTCCTATAATGAAAACTATCCGGAAAATGTAAGCATCGTTATGGGAAAAATATCCTCTTCATAGGTGCCAATTTCTTCCATTACATCTATGTGAGTAGCTATTGAATTTCACCCATGGGAACACAATTGGTGGTGGAAATTTGGCATTTACATCACATGCTCCTGAAATTACACGTAGTTTTTTCTTCAAAATGAATGTTCCAGGACCTGCCTTTCACTGTGCGTAGAATGATGTGCGAAAATCCAAGATACGCCCGGAACATTCCACGTTATAAGCATTTCCAGACTTATAGTATGTTTTTAAATGAGTTAGGTGTTTTTCGAAAACTTGAAGAACTCGAAATCTAAGAAAGTAGCGATTAATTACAATTTCTTTTTTATATTTTAATAGCAAGCGTAAAGTTTGATAGAGAATTAATAATTATGGAGATAGAGAAACGAAACATCTTTCAATACTTGTACGAAAGCATCTATCGCTATCTCTCTCTGCGTAGCATTGTGTGTATTCATGTTTAAATTTGATTAAAACTGGTGAAAAATAAGCATTTTATTAGCCCATATCGCACGAAAAAAGAGATATAGCGAGATAAACACGCTTTCTCGACTCAGGACATCATGTTACGTCAATGGAACGAAACTTGCATTAGGAAAATGTTGCAAACAAAAAAGTTGAGAAAAAAACTGGCGATTTTGAGTATCCGGAACGAGGCCAGGCGCTGCATTTTGACAATTTGAAGCAGTCGGACGTTTGTGAATCAGTTGGTTGACACCATCCGGTACTGAACGCCACCTGGCGATACGATTCGGAACCTCGACCCTGGAGAATAGGTGGCGCTGCAGTGCGACTGGCCGGCGCCGACTGTCTGTGTTCTGTGTACGGGGCCGCCGGCTGGCTGCTGCCCGCACACTCAGGGCGCCTGGTCGTGACAGCTGCGTGCACAAACACGCATTCATCATCGTCACGAGATGACCGAGGAGAACCACGTCCGGATCCTCGATCGCGTGGTGTCTGCCTGCCAGCCAGCCAGCCAGCCAGCCAGCCAGCCAGCCAGCCAGCCAGCCAGCCAGCCAGCCAGCCAGCCAGCCAGCCAGCCAGCCAGCCAGCCAGCCAGCCAGCCAGCCAGCCAGCCAGCCAGCCAGCCAGCCAGCCAGCCAGCCAGCCAGCCAGCCAGCCAGCCAGCCAGCCAGCCAGCCAGCCAGCCAGCCAGCCAGCCAGCCAGCCAGCCAGCCAGCCAGCCAGCCAGCCAGCCAGCCAGCCAGCCAGCCAGCCAGCCAGCCAGCCAGCCAGCCAGCCAGCCAGCCAGCCAGCCAGCCAGCCAGCCAGCCAGCCAGCCAGCCAGCCAGCCAGCCAGCCAGCCAGCCAGCCAGCCAGCCAGCCAGCCAGCCAGCCAGCCAGCCAGCCAGCCAGCCAGCCAGCCAGCCAGCCAGCCAGCCAGCCAGCCAGCCAGCCAGCCAGCCAGCCAGCCAGCCAGCCAGCCAGCCAGCCAGCCAGCCAGCCAGCCAGCCAGCCAGCCAGCCAGCCAGCCAGCCAGCCAGCCAGCCAGCCAGCCAGCCAGCCAGCCAGCCAGCCAGCCAGCCAGCCAGCCAGCCAGCCAGCCAGCCAGCCAGCCAGCCAGCCAGCCAGCCAGCCAGCCAGCCAGCCAGCCAGCCAGCCAGCCAGCCAGCCAGCCAGCCAGCCAGCCAGCCAGCCAGCCAGCCAGCCAGCCAGCCAGCCAGCCAGCCAGCCAGCCAGCCAGCCAGCCAGCCAGCCAGCCAGCCAGCCAGCCAGCCAGCCAGCCAGCCAGCCAGCCAGCCAGCCAGCCAGCCAGCCAGCCAGCCAGCCAGCCAGCCAGCCAGCCAGCCAGCCAGCCAGCCAGCCAGCCAGCCAGCCAGCCAGCCAGCCAGCCAGCCAGCCAGCCAGCCAGCCAGCCAGCCAGCCAGCCAGCCAGCCAGCCAGCCAGCCAGCCAGCCAGCCAGCCAGCCAGCCAGCCAGCCAGCCAGCCAGCCAGCCAGCCAGCCAGCCAGCCAGCCAGCCAGCCAGCCAGCCAGCCAGCCAGCCAGCCAGCCAGCCAGCCAGCCAGCCAGCCAGCCAGCCAGCCAGCCAGCCAGCCAGCCAGCCAGCCAGCCAGCCAGCCAGCCAGCCAGCCAGCCAGCCAGCCAGCCAGCCAGCCAGCCAGCCAGCCAGCCAGCCAGCCAGCCAGCCAGCCAGCCAGCCAGCCAGCCAGCCAGCCAGCCAGCCAGCCAGCCAGCCAGCCAGCCAGCCAGCCAGCCAGCCAGCCAGCCAGCCAGCCAGCCAGCCAGCCAGCCAGCCAGCCAGCCAGCCAGCCAGCCAGCCAGCCAGCCAGCCAGCCAGCCAGCCAGCCAGCCAGCCAGCCAGCCAGCCAGCCAGCCAGCCAGCCAGCCAGCCAGCCAGCCAGCCAGCCAGCCAGCCAGCCAGCCAGCCAGCCAGCCAGCCAGCCAGCCAGCCAGCCAGCCAGCCAGCCAGCCAGCCAGCCAGCCAGCCAGCCAGCCAGCCAGCCAGCCAGCCAGCCAGCCAGCCAGCCAGCCAGCCAGCCAGCCAGCCAGCCAGCCAGCCAGCCAGCCAGCCAGCCAGCCAGCCAGCCAGCCAGCCAGCCAGCCAGCCAGCCAGCCAGCCAGCCAGCCAGCCAGCCAGCCAGCCAGCCAGCCAGCCAGCCAGCCAGCCAGCCAGCCAGCCAGCCAGCCAGCCAGCCAGCCAGCCAGCCAGCCAGCCAGCCAGCCAGCCAGCCAGCCAGCCAGCCAGCCAGCCAGCCAGCCAGCCAGCCAGCCAGCCAGCCAGCCAGCCAGCCAGCCAGCCAGCCAGCCAGCCAGCCAGCCAGCCAGCCAGCCAGCCAGCCAGCCAGCCAGCCAGCCAGCCAGCCAGCCAGCCAGCCAGCCAGCCAGCCAGCCAGCCAGCCAGCCAGCCAGCCAGCCAGCCAGCCAGCCAGCCAGCCAGCCAGCCAGCCAGCCAGCCAGCGATGTTCCGGGAGTGATCAATTATATAAGATCTGGGAGTGATCAATTATACACGATCTGGGGGTGATCAATTATATAAGATCTGGGAGTGATTAATTATACGCGATCTGGGGTGATCAATTATATAAGGTCTGGGAGTGATCAATTATATAAGATCTGGGAGTGATCAATTAGTGAAGATCTGCGAGTATGGGAGCTATTTGCTTCCGAGTCACAGGTGTCCGATCTGCGGCTGCGTAGTGCATGCCCGACTGCTATGTTGTCCGTATTGATTAGCGTTCGTAATCCGATCTATCCGTCGGCTGTCGAGTACAGCAGGTGTGTCCGCTGATCACGTAACACCCGCGGACGGCCACCAAACGGATCACGCAGACCGGTCATCGGCCCTCTCTCTCTCTCTCTCTCTCCCCCCCCCCCTCCCCCCCCCCCCCCCCCCCCCCCCCCCCCCCCCTCCCCCTCTTTTTCTCTCTCTCTCTCTCTCTCTCTCTCTCTCTCTCTCTCTCTCTTTCTGCCTTTCTCCCTCTCCCTTCCCACAATCACCGAGATAGGTGCAAGCATATTTTCTTCCCAGCCTTGACGAAATCGCCGAATCCCCTGTTTGCACCAGGGCAAACACCCCGTTTAATGGAACAAGGCAGCCGTAAGTGGAGATTTTCCATCCGATCGTTTCGCCAATTTTGGTCCTTAGACGTTTGCATGCAACTGGTTTGCACCAACAAAGATGACTTCGTCCGTCATAGGAGTAATGTGCAATGTACAGTAGAGAAGAAGGTTTACTCGACGGCATTAATAGAAACGACAATTGGGAAGATAAATACAGGGCAGCCTCATCGCCATGTGAGGAATATGGCAAACCAATTTAATTTGAGGAGAGCTTCTACCCGAGGGCGGGTACCAATAGCTGTCACTACATCACGTTTCTATTGTATCGCCTGCGGAGGACGTTAGGATTCAGGGACGCAATGTTAGTGCGGACGTCGGGGGATCTCCAGAACTCCTTCAATTGCTGTTTGAATATATGTACGCCACAAAACCGGCATGAACACTATAGACACCACACCACCAACACTAACTTCAGCACGCAATGCGTGCCCGAGATAGATTAAAAGGAGTAGCGCAGCTAGCCATCTCCGAATGGCACAAGACATACATTAGGCGACTTGGTATTCCATTCCCAATAAGTAGCTACCTAGCGGTGCCGTCGGACGTAAATGAGCCGACTTGCTGCTCGCACTCAACCCGTCCAGTCTCGGGGGAGGGGTCTTTAACCACCCCCTCAGGTTTCTCGCGGGTAGGCAACGAACGGCGCGCGGAAGCGCGCCAAAATTTGGCATACCCTTTTGCACATCAATTTACATGCCGTTTCAAAATTTTGACGTCAGGTCATCTTGGGTCAACGAATTAATCAAGGTAAAGTGAGGTCACCTCCATAAAAGTTCAACGAGTCGTCACGCTTTAATGGATACAGATATTCTAATGAAACTTTCAGCATTTGCTTATCTTTAGGGATGCAAGAAAACGTAAAAGAGTACTTTCTCCGTTTTTGACTACATATACATTTTGCATATTTGTCCATTGTAGTTCAAATCGAAGGTTCTGGCTAGAGTAAGCATATTTATTAGGGCATGTGGACTTCCAACAACGTTTCTATGTTGGCTCTACCCATTAGAAAAGCAAAATTAAATAAAAATTGTAAACTCCAAATTTTGAAATTTAAACAAAATAAATTTGGAGGGACCAAAATTGTATGGCCCAGGGCGAATCCGCTCTCCTTTTCCGATTCCAAATATTATTTTCTTCAAATATCCCCCAAAAAGAACTCCCCAGAGCCAACAACATAAAGCAAGTAATGAAAAGTCTTGAAAATCTAGCCCCTAGAGATGTCACCTTTGGGGAAAAACTCTCTTCGGGGGGGAGGATCCGGACCCACACTTCGAGCGCTTTCCGATGACACCTTTTTCGTTTTTGTGCAACGCTTAGTTTGTATTTTAGAGTGGGGTTACTATCCGCCCCTCCCCCACCCGAGACGCGGTGTGAGGATCTGGCAGGAGAGACGGCGCGGGTTAACACGCGCCCTGGAAGGCCTCGGAAAATTGCGCGCTCTGGAGGGGGGGGGGGGGCGGATTCCGCCCCCTAACATCTCGGCTTCTACTGAGGCTAGAGCAACGAAATTCGCAGGGGGGATAGGCACGATGGTGAAATCTACTGTGTTGAAATTTCATGGCATTAGGTCAATATCTTCAAGGTTAAATGAGGTCAAAATTGCGAAATTTTATAGTTTTGTGTGGCTGGGATTGCCATTGTTATGGATCGCTGCGATTGTATACAAATGCTTCAAAATTGGCATTAATGGTGTTTTGGACATTACTAATGATGCAATACAGATGTGGGATCCGCCATTTCACCTCAGATCACCTATATAGGAGCACTTTATCAGGTCATTACCTGTTTCAGTTACCGGAACCGGGCTGCCCACCCGACTTCTCCTTTGGGCTGCTGGGCACAATCGGCTTCGCAAAGAAAGTGGTGAAATACATGAATAAAATTTGGAAACGCTTAGGCACACAATGACAAACAATATATTTCAGGATGTATAGGGAGTAACATTCAAAGTGACATCAATCGCATGACAGTCATTTGCATTTACGACAGCATTCCAGTTGACCAAGTTTGGTTTCATTAGCCTGTCATGAACTTGACCTGACTTGACCTCGGCGACCTAGCATGACCTGAAATTATATAGCATAACAATATGCATGCAACAAGTCCTTAGTGTTGCCAAGAACACTTCCCTTTTGCCAATATACGGGAAGCGCATCGGCGCCGATTTTTGTGGTCTGGCGCTGCGAATTGTTTTATTTTAACGGCCCCTAACTTGAAAAAGGGGAGCCCATTTTCATGTTTCTTGCTTTAAACAACGCATCGGTCATTTCTAAGCAGGTACGCAAAAAATGGTGTATATCGGCCGGTACAATATTGAGTTATGTACGAAAAGTCGGAGGGGTCGGCGGATTTCGCCATCCCGCCTTCAGGGCGTGTGTTAGCCTGTCGTGAACGTGGCCTGACTTGACCTCGATGAACTGAAGTGACCTTGAAACAATATAGTATGAAAATGTACATTAAACGAGTCGCTAGTCTTGCGAAGAACACTTCATTTCTGGCAATATACGGGAGGCGCATCAGCCCCGATATTTGCCGTCTGGCGCTGAGGAATTTTTTTTTTAACTTTAGCGACTTCCAACTCGAAAGATCGTCGATCGATTTTCGTTTTTCTTACTTTAAACAACGTGCCGTTCATTTATAAGCAGGTACACAAACAATGACGTATTTCAGCCGGTAAAATCTGGAGTTATTGTCGAAAAACCGGAAGGGTGGGTGGCCTTCGCCCCCCCCCCTCCAGGGCGCGTGTTAACACAACGTAAAACTACTACCCATAGAAGATATCAGACCCAGATGAGCCGATTCGCCTATAAATTTCCAACGTAAAATGGCTACCAAGAGGTGCAGCGGACGTGGAGAAGTCGAATTTCCAAGCACCGTACTATCCTCCCTGACAACCTTGCATGTCATGTTTCGACTTACACGCGGCCGCCGACGTGATAGGTAGTGTGGACAACTAACTCCTTATCCGCACGGTATAGACCCTGGTGCTCTTCAATAAAAGTTGGCTTATAACGGCACCCTGGGAATATCAACTTCTCGTCACTGTCAAAATCGGACTCTCCGCCCCAGGTACAAACCATCTGGTGAAGGAGTAAAGTAAAATTAATATCATTCATACATGTGGGAGGTGTCGCTAGCCTAACTGCCTGCCATCAGCACAATGACGTCGCATACACTATAACATAGAACTCTCTGAACATCAGTGTACAATCGTCTGAGTTTAGCTTGCAAAACACATTCGCTTCAAAAATGACACAAGTAACCTTAAAAAGACGTAATTTTGTGCGATTGATCGCATTCTTCATAAGTGTGTGCACCATGGTTATATCACACAAATAGTGCAGGCACCATACTTACTCGGTGAGTGAAATATAAGGTCTGTGATAACTGAACGTTATCACGGGTCAAATGTCATCAGCGTCCGATATTACAAGTTGATATCGTTGGGGAGGGGTGTCATAGCCAAAACTGGGCGGCGACAAATGCCCTAAAAAACACGGAAAGCTAGACCCATGTGCGATTCATCGTATTCTTCAGAAGTGTGTTCGCCATGAACATATCACAAAAACAGTGCCGATATCGCTCTAATTTCATTACTTTATATTTCGCTACCATTCAGATCACCGCTGACCACCAACTCAGTTTCTCGCTCAGCCTGTATCTGGGCGCTGAGCAGTGCCCAGATACAGGCTGTACCCCACAACACGCCACGTCAGTCTACAGTGCACACGGTGCTGAGCAGGGCCCAGATACAGGCTGTACCCCACAACACGCCACGTCAGTCTACAGTGCACACGGTGCTGAGCAGGGCCCAGATACAGGCTGTACTCCACAACACGCCACGTCAGTCTACAGTGCACACGGTGCTCAGCAGTGCCCAGATACAGGCTGTACCGGTGCGGTGCCCAGATACAGGCTGTACCCCACAACACGCCACGTCAGCCTAGAGTGCAGACGGTGCTGAGCAGTGCCCAGATACAGGCTGTACCCCACAACACGCAACGTCAGCCTAGAGTGCACACGGTGCTGAGCAGTGCCCAAATAAAGGCTTTACTCCACAACACGCAACGTCAGCCTAGAGTGCACACGGTGCTGAGCAGTGCCCAGATACAGGCTGTACTCCACAACACGCAACGTCAGCCTAGAGTGCAGACGGTGCTGAGCAGTGCCCAGATACAGGCTGTACCCCACAACACGCAACGTCAGCCTAAGTGAGAGTGCAGCGGTGGGTTCTCAAACACGCACGTCTTCAGTGCACACGGTGCTCAGCAGTGCCCAGATACAGGCTGTACCCCACAACACGCCACGTCAGCCTAGAGTGCACACGGTGCTGAGCAGTGCCCAGATACAGGCTGTACTCCACAACACGCAACGTCAGCCTAGAGTGCACACGGTGCTGAGCAGTGCCCATATACAGGCTGTACCCCACAACACGCAACGTCAGCCTAGAGTGCAGACGGTGCTGAGCAGTGCCCAGATACAGGCTGTACCCACAACACGCAACGTCAGCCTAGAGTGCAACGGTGCTAGCTGTGCCAGATACAGGCTCTACCCACAACACGCAACGTCAGCCTAGAGTGCAGACGGTGCTGAGCAGTGCCCAGATACAGGCTGTACTCCACAACACGCCACGTCAGCCTAGAGTGCACACGGTGCTGAGCAGTGCCCAGATACAGGCTGTACTCCACAACACGCCACGTCAGCCTAGAGTGCACACGGTGCTGAGCAGTGCCCAGATACAGGCTGTACTCCACAACACGCCACGTCAGCCTAGAGTGCAGACGGTGCTGAGCAGTGCCCAGATACAGGCTGTACTCCACAACACGCCACGTCAGCCTAGAGTGCATCACGGTGCTGAGCAGTGCCCAGATACAGGCTGTACTCCACAACACGCCACGTCAGCCTAGAGTGCACACGGTGCTGAGCAGTGCCCAGATACAGGCTGTACTCCACAACACGCCACGTCAGCCTAGAGTGCACACGGTGCTGAGCAGTGCCCAGATACAGGCTGCATTATCCCCACAACACGCCACGTCAGCCTAGAGTGCACACGGTGCTGAGCAGTGCCCAGATACAGGCTGTACCCCACAACACGCCACGTCAGCCTAGAGTGCACACGGTGCTGAGCAGTGCCCAGATACAGGCTGTACTCCACAACACGCCACGTCAGCCTAGAGTGCACACGGTGCTGAGCAGTGCCCAGATACAGGCTGTACTCCACAACACGGCACGTCAGCCTAGAGTGCACACGGTGCTGAGCAGTGCCCAGATACAGGCTGTATGCCCATCCACAACACGCCACGTCAGCCTAGAGTGCAGACGGTGCTGAGCAGGGCCCAGATACAGGCTGTACTCCACAACACGCAACGTCAGCCTAGAGTGCAGACGGTGCTGAGCAGTGCCCAGATACAGGCTGTACCCCACAACACGCCACGTCAGCCTAGAGTGCAGACGGTGCTGAGCAGTGCCCAGATACAGGCTGTACTCCACAACACGCCACGTCAGCTTAGAGTGCACACGGTGCTGAGCAGTGCCCAGATACAGGCTGTACCCCACAACACGCCACGTCAGCCTAGAGTGCACACGGTGCTGAGCAGTGTCCAGATACAGGCTGTACTCCACAACACGCAACGTCAGTCTAGAGTGCACACGGTGCTGAGCAGTGCCCAGATACAGGCTGTACTCCACAACACGCCACGTCAGCCTAGAGTGCACACGGTGCTGAGCAGTGCCCAGATACAGGCTGTACCCCACAACACGCCACGTCAGCCTAGAGTGCACACGGTGCTGAGCAGTGCCCAGATACAGGCTGTACCCCACAACACGCCACGTCAGCCTAGAGTGCACACGGTGCTGAGTGGTGAGATATGAGTGACTGGAAGGCAAATTGAGGATCATTTATGGACTAGAGCATTCTTCTTTGTTACCGTCTAGCATCTGTCGCGGATAGACGACGAAAATGCAATGTATCCACTTAACGTATGGCTCAGGAAGATTAATTAGTCATGACGGTGTTATTTTATAGCAGTCAAAGGTTTAGAAGTCCAATGACATATTTTCTTCTCATCTGTTCGTACTTTATGCTGCTTCATATTTATTTGGGTGGGGGTGAAGCCCCACATACTGACTTGAGCATACCAACACCTCATCCATGTTAAGCCCAATGCTAAATTGTGACATCGAACAGTTGAATCAGAAACGTCACAAAAGTGCACCCTCCCCCACCCTGCTCCACCAGAAGCCGAAAAACACAAATAGGACCACCTTAATTCAGGCAAGGTGTTTTCTTCAATCGTCCCCCAATTGGTTTCCTTAAACTTCAATGGATCTGGTCCATGTCCATTGTGGAAGCCATGTGAGAGAGAAACCCTTCATATTTAAACCACCATGTATCAAGGCAGTCAGGATAAAGACCACAAACCAATTGTCAATGTTTTGCAGGAATATCTAAGAGTCGTGTACTGGTTTAGCTCGACACACTGTAGTGGGCAGTTCCACCCATAATTTTGCAAATGGGACCATGGTGACCCATTCATTACTCATCCACCCATAATTTCACCGTGGTGTCCGTGCGGCAACCGATAAGAACGCGCCGTCACGTGCGGGTCTCGAACCGCTGACCTCTGGAACACGAAACTGGTGTGCTTCACCTACGCCAGATGGACGCGCCGATCAGTAGCGTGCAGATGTGTTCAGCCAGCCCGCATCAGCTGTTTGCTGTCAGAGGACCGTCCAGGACACACGCGGCGGGCTTGCGGCGAGAACGACGCAATCAGACACATATAGGCCAAACACTAGGTAAGCGATAACAAGTCACTGACACTTCACACGGTCCGGTGGGTCAACCACAGCAAAACTTGCCACCCTTACACACGTTTTGAACACAAAATCACCGCCGATAGACACTAAAATCGCGGTAAAAGAAAACAAAAGCAACCCTAGTAGGATTAGGACAGTGTGCACCAGCGCGTAGCATCTCTGACGAGCCACCGCCGTTAATACAACCATACAACCATCCTTTTGACAGCTTTTTGAAAAGTGGCCTAAAAACTGGCACTTCTAAACTAGTGACCAGATATTCATCCCATCTAGCTTCGTAACCATGCGACCATAGACAACAATATTTACATTAAGCCTTCCGTTATTCAGTTGTCCGAATGTGTGCCAAATTTGAGCATGAGCAGGCGACACGTTAAGTGGCACCTCTGGAAACTCTTCAGATGACAGAGAAAATGTGTCGTCCCCTTAGCAAGTCCTGGTTAAGTCATGACTTCTACACGACTACAGATTCCAGTGCAGGCTTTTCGATGGCCCACATGCGACAAGAACACTGGTGTCCGATCCTAGCCTCCGATGGGCTGGCCTGTCGACCGGCTGGACCGATGAAGATCATTGCTTCTGAGTACGGCAGGCTCGTTCCTTTCCCGTCGCAATCTATCCGATGACCCGGTTCCTGTCCGCCGGCCACGCGTCCGAACGGCCGGGGGCGCCCATCAGACTCCCGCGTCATCCTTCTACAGTGTGCCTACACTCCGCCCCGCCCTGTCCCGCCTGCCACTCTCTACCGCCCTGTGCCGACACAGACTTCCAGCCGGCAAGTGTGCCGACACAGACTTCCAGCCGGCAAGTGTGCCGGCACAGACTTCCAGCCGGCAAGTGTGCCGGCACAGACTTCCAGCCGGCAAGTGTGCCGGCACACACGATCAAGCAGCTGACCTATATCCCGGCCAGCAAGTGTGCCGGCACACACGATCAAGCAGCTGACCTATATCCCGGCCAGCAAGTGTGTCGGCACACACGATCAAGCAGCTGACCTATATCCCGGCCAGCAAGTGTGTCGGCACACACGATCAAGCAGCTGACCTATATCCCGGCCAGCAAGTGTGTCGGCACACACGATCAAGCAGCTGACCTATATCCCGGCCAGCAAGTGTGTCGGCACACACGATCAAGCAGCTGACCTATATCCCGGCCAGCAAGTGTGTCGGCACACACGATCAAGCAGCCGACCTATATCCCGGCCAGCAAGTGTGTCGGCACACACGATCAAGCAGCTGACCTATATCCCGGCCCGACGGGGCAACATGGCGCGCTGGTCTGTCAGTGCCACTGTTCACGTCAGTGCCACTGTTCACGTCAGTGCCACTGTTCACGTCAGTGCCACTGTTCATGTCAGTGCGACTGTTCACGCCAGTGCCACTGCTCACGTCAGTGCCACTGTTCATGTCAGTACCACTGTCCACGCCAGCACTACTGATAACGTCAGTGCCACTGTTCACGTCAGCGCCACTGATCACGTGAGTGCCAATGTCCACGTCAATGTCACTGTTCACGTCAGTGCGTCAGTGCCACTGTTCCCGTCAGTGCGGCTGTCCACTGTTCTCTAATTGGCCTGCAATTGGCTGTATTTACACCCAGTGTACATGTAATGGGCTGTATATATTTACACCCAGTGGACATGTAATGGGCTGTATATATTTACACCCAGTGGACATGTAATGGGCTGTATATATTTACACCCAGTGGACATGTAATGGGCTGTATATATTTACACCCAGTGGACATGTAATGGGCTGTATATATTTACACCCAGTGGACATGTAATGGGCTGTATATACACTCAGTGGACATGTAATGGGCTGTATATGCACTCAGTGGACATCCGATGTGCTCCGTTTACACCCAGTGGGCAGCAACAGGCTGTATATACACCAATATACTCCTCGGACAGTTTGCCAGGTGCCCGATATCACAAGAGGTGATATGGGAAATCAACGTTGGGCAATAACCATTGTGAAGTTATGAATTGCACCTAAGCATAAGCTCAACGTGAGCTCGTTGGACTTCAAGTGAACGAACATGGAATGCCCCAATGCAGAATCTATTGGAAGGATAAAATTCGATAGAACGGAGGTACCTGTAATCAACCGTCTCCCCCTGCCTCAGCCTCCTCAGTTGCGCTACTGTTGGCAGGCCTGTTCCAGATGGTGCAGCATTTTCAGTGTGTTAATCGCAGTGTTTACGCTCAGGCTGCACAATTTATTCGGCTTTGAAATGAGTGCAACGAAAATTACGGCACAACGTATTTGTTGTTCTCGAGCATCGCAGAAAGCAAGCGAGTGGTTTTGTAGTTGGTTGGTTGTTTGGATTTAGGAGCCCATCTGCGCATACTGCGCTAGCTATACATTGTGTGGTTTTATAGCTCCACATGTGTTCTGATCAGCATGGCAGTTTATGACCACAGTTTTGGTTTCTAATTGTCCAACAAATATTTCTGCAGCTGGGCGCCACATCGTCACGTAATGATTGCTAATACCCAAATGTATTGCATGATCAAGATAAAAGAGAACAGTGTAATCTTGAACGTTAACTATTCATCGCGTTTTACCCAAATTTTCCCATCTACCTACATATTTATATATATGCATATATATATATATATATATATATATATATATATATATATATATATATATATATATATATATATATATATATATATATATATATATATATATGTATATGTATACGGCGTGGTGTCATTCCACAGGTGATCCACTGGTTAACTAATAATGATTGGCAAAACTGCAATAATGCAACAAACGCCAGCATGGTAATGCATTTATACCAATAGTATGCCGTTGGTAGTGATATGTAGGATAATCGTGTTACGATTGTCTTTACATCGTGTCCAAAGTGGCCGTACTATATATCTACGTGAATGATGAGACACCAACATATACCAGATGAGTTTATCTCAATATAGTTGCGATTGTGTCACGACATCTTCAAGAACACGGTGCCCGGCATGGAGCCTCACAGACTCTCCTCAGTTTCGGGTGACTCCTCGTTGCCGGAATCTGGCAGGTATGCGCCACCCCCCGACCCCCACCCCCACCACCACCGGCCGGAGCAGCGTGATGCATCAGGCTGGACAGAGGGAGAGACAGAGAAAGCGGAGGTGCTCTATCACGATGACGCAATCAATACGAACTTGTGCGGCCGCGAGCATCGACCAGTGACGGCGGCAGCGGTCGTCTCGCGGCTGCCGACTGAACCCCCGCCGACGGTGGTACGTGACCCAGCCGTCGGCGGAGGTCGGCTTGGGATCAAGGGCCGCGACCTGGCCACAGGTCAGGCCGAGGGATAGGTGGGTGTATCCATGCACGGATAGACGGATGTACGGAGGACTAGACGGAAAGACGAGACGCACTGACAGACGAACGGATTGTTGGACGAGCGACGAAATAGCACCACATCATAACAAATGCGACGACAGATCCTGTCAGACGTTTTTTCGTGTGAGATTTCTATTATGTTGCTTTCGCTTGCGGTCTGTGTTCAGTTTGTTCTTTGTTTCATGCGAAGTGACTTCGGGGGGGGGGGGCGAAGACACACACCGCTCAGCTTCCGGTCCGCCATGGCAGCGGCTGGCGGTTGTGTTCAAGTTGTTCGCGTAGGAACATAATGCAATATATAATATCAGCTTGCTTCTAACTCACTCGGCGGTCTCCCACATATCAATACGCCAAAAGTGGGCGTATACTCCACATATATACGACAAAAGTGAGCCGGAACGGCTGGGCTCGGCCGAGAGTTGGCGCACTGAAACCTCAATAATATATATTTTTTCCTGCATGGTTTCAACTCCTACTTCACTAACTCAAGATGCAACCGTTCTTTAATTTTAGTTCGGAACAAAATCTATCACAATAATTCAGTTAAACTGTGCATTTTTGTTTTGCTTGGAGGTTTGTACGGCTACGGCTCGCATATCAAAACTGGTGTACCAAACCCAATGTGTCATGGTCCTAGTGGTGGTTTGGTCGGCTTTCAGGCCTAAGTAGTCGAAGACCTAGCTAGATGTTACGGGAGCTAGTTGCCACTTGTCTTGTGTTCTCCCTTAACCCTATAGGGCTTGGGAAAAAAGGCTGCTACGTGAGTGTATTCCGCACCGCCTAGACTTGTGGATCTACTGGGGCGAATTCAGAACTGGATGGCTCAAGTGAGTTCTACTGGCATAATTTACATCCGTGGAATTCCTACATCTCCAAATTTTCCAATGGTGAAGTCAGAAGGCAAATGGGGACGACAAATCAAGCCAATTTGGAATTGCTTGTGATTTACACTGCCAATTAAAAGCAGTGCCATGCCTTTACACTGCCCATCTTGTGTATGGATGTGGATCAACTATTCTTAAGGATCCAAAGCACCATTTGATGTCCATACATGCACACGTAATGCAACAAATGTGTATCCATGAGCCCAAAGTTTGGTGAGTATCATGTTGTTTTTTGGCTGGTCCTTCGTAGTCATTGCCATAAATATTTACGTTGTTATTCTCGCATCATATCAATACTTCTTAGTAAATATTTCAGATTCATATCATGACTTGTACTTTTACATGAGGCGAAATGACTCGCAGGAAAATACATGCATAAACCAAGTAGTCAACGCACATACACACAAATACTGAACGCCTGAACCCACGGCACTCGGGAAATACTGAACCACTGAACACACGGCACCCCGGAAATACTGAACCACTGAACCCACGGCACCCAGGAAACTGATGGACCGACACTGATGAAGAGCGTACTCTCATATCATTCGCAACACGCCGGCCGCCAGACTAATACACCCCTTCGTAACATCAGTTAACTTATCGTGAGGTTTTTGACAGAGGCGTCACCAGGAAATTACGCTAGGGAGGATCTCGAGAGGCCCGAGTGGTGGGGTGTTACTACAATCATTAGCCGTTGGGAAGTTTGGCAGCTCCGCGAACGCGTACAATTCATTGTAAACGATTGCCCTCAACTCACTATTTCCCTCATTGTTCCGCTATTGCCAAAGTGTCACCCTTGCCGCACCACCGCCTGTAGTGGTTTGAATTGCGTAGGTCCGGGATATCTCTCGTCACCTCCTGGATCTGCCATTAGCACGCGCCCTGGAGGGCCTCGGAAAATTACCCGCACTGGAGGGGGGGGAGCGGATTCCGCCCCCTACGAGTTTGGCTCCTACTGAAGCTAGAGGAACGGAATTCGCAGGGTGGGTGGGCACAATAGTGTGGAAATTTCATGACCTTAGGTCAATATCTTCAATGTCAAATGAGGTCAAAATAGCAAAATTTTCTGGTTTTGCGTGGATTGCCTTGTAATTATTATGGATCGCTGTGATTGCGCTTCAATGCTCCAAAATTGGCATTAATGATGTTTTGGACATTAAAATGATGCAATACAGATGCCAGATCCACCATTTGACCTCTGGTCACCTATATAGGAACACTATAGCAGGTCATTACCTGCTTCAGTTACCGGAACCCGGCTTCCCACCCGACTGCTCCGTTGGACGGTTCGACACAGTCAGCTTCGCAAAGAAAGGAGTGAAATGCATGAATAAAGTATAGAAACGCTTAGGCACACAATGACAAACAGTAGATTTCGGGATGTGTAGGGAGTAACATGTAGTGACATCAATCGCATGGCAGTCATTTGCATTTTTGACAACATTCAAGTTGACCAAGTTTGGTTCTATTAGCCTATCATGAACTTGAGCTGACTTGACCTCGGCGACCTAACATGACTTTTAAATTATATAGCATAACAAAATGCATCAAACAAGTCGCTAGTGTTGTCAAAACAGTTCCTCTTTGCCAATATACGGGAAGCGCATCAGTGCCGATTTTTGTGGTCTGGCGCCGCGAATTGTGTTTACTTTAACGGCCCCTAACTTGAAAAGGTATCGGCCGATTTTCATTTTTCCTTCTTTAAATAATGTGCCGATCATTTCCAAGTGTGTACGCAAATAATGGCGTATATCGGCCGGGACAAGATGGAGTTATGTACGAAAAATCGGAGACGTGGGAGGATTTCGCCATTCCCCCTCCAGGGTGTGTGTTAACTTGTCATATACTTGACCTGACTTGACCTCGGTGACCTAACATGACTTTGAAAAAATATAGCATAACAATGTACACCAAACAAGTCTCTAGTTTTGCCAAGAACACTTCCTTTTTGCCAATATACGGGAGGCGCATCAGCGCCGATATTTGTGGTCTGGCGCTGATATTTTTACTTTTATTTTAGGGACCTCTAACGAACAATTGTCGGTCGATTTTCATTTTTCTTACTTTAAACAACGCGCGAGTCATTTATAAGCAGGTACACAAACAATGGCGTATATCGGCCGGTACAATCTGAAATTGTCTACGAAAAACCGGAGGGGTGGGCGGATTTCGCCCCCCCCTCCAGGGCGCGTGTTAAATAATTGAATCCGAGTTGTTGCTGGGGTGGGTTTAGGAACGATGGGTCTATTGCTAACCAGAGCGTGTTGCGTGAACCTTGGCCCGACCACCCGATCCATGAACTCCAGTTCAACGGCATAATTTTCATCGAAAGTTTAACGTGCCGCCAATGCACCGACACGGCCGCCCAGTAGCTCGTCCCCAGCCTTATCGGGCCAGCTGCCAACTGACACTCCCGGCCCGGGGCTAAATGCGAGCGCGAGAAGCGACTCGCACCTTGTGTTGCCAGGACAGGGGCGCAGGCAAGGACCAGTGCAGGCAAGCGCTCTAATCAACTGAGCTACCGGGGCGGCAAACCGGCCCTTGAAAGTTATCTGGCCGCGCCACTGCTTGCGATGCATTATTACCGTTTCACACGAATTCATCTCACCGTCCAAACTTGGTGACCGATGGGGACGTAAACGATGACGCCTTCAGACGACTGGTTACATGTTGTTCACGTTTTCCTCACCTTGTCTGCCCCTGACATGTCATTGTTCAGGATAAACATTTGTGTGGGTAAGCAAGCCGGTCCGTGCGTAGCTTAGTTCCAATTTATGGTTACCTGAACATCAATGCAACTGAAATATGCAGATGTATGTGCTGTTTTTAAGTTTTCTCAAATAAAACATCGGTGGTGCTACAATATGCCCTGAAGCCTCTCGGATCCGCTACTGGTATACTTACGGAACTAAGATTATCAACATTAAGTAGAAAAGAAATATTGCTTAAACAAGACGCTGATGTGGTGTTTTTGTCACAAAGAGCACTTGAACGGGAAGCGAGACAAAATAACAGGAGTACCTGGAGTACCTACAGGAGTGTCCCCTCCCCTCCAATCGAAAAATAATGAAGTCTCAATTCAGAGGAAAGCATGCAAGGTACGTTACCCATCTCCATGCTGTGCCGTAGTTTACAGGAGCCACTCAGAAGCTAATTATGTGCAAATCGTAATTGTTACAAAATTGACCATTTTGAATTCCGTCGGTGATACATAATGAGCCTTTCACCCCTCGACGAAATGCATAGAACGTGACGGGCAGCTATTCCACGCATCCTGTTTATCGCCTCCCAAACAGACCCTTTGCTTTGGGAAAAGGTGATTTCTGCCACCTCACCAGCTGCCTAGAGGAACATCTGCATGCATTGCGTTCGCCCTGGCCAAGCCTGGAGGCTTCTAAAGGCTGTGTTCTCCAATTTTAGAGGGATTGGATGAGCCCAGACCTGGCCTGCCGCCGCACAAAAGCCAACGGCATTCTAGCACTAGCTACGAGCATCCGGCACACTGCCCGCCCACTTCCGGTACTCGCTCCAGCTCCCCCTCCCCTCATCTCCCAGGCCGCTCGGCGAGCCGAGGCTCCCCTGGGGAGTGATGAGCGTGCGGCTCCCCTGTAGCTGGTACTCGCTCCGGCTCCCCTCACCCTCCCCCTCTTCCCCCAGGCTGCTCGGCGAGTCGAGGCTCCCCTGGGGAGTGATGAGCGTGCGGCTCCCATGTGGGTGGTCGAGTCGGCGACCGGAGGTGATTAGTGATGCTCCGGCGGGTCCCGGGAGGCCACCGTCGGCTGAGCTCCGGCCGGTCCTGACGGGAGCCGACGCCGGCCAGCACGCGTCGGTGCCGGCCAGCACGCATCGGCGCCGGCCAGCACGCGTCGGCGCTGGCCAGCACGCGTCGGCGCCGACCAGCACGCATCGGCGCCGGCCAGCACGCGTCGGTGCCGGCCAGCACGCATCGGCGCCGGCCAGCACGCGTCGGCGCCGACCAGCACGCATCGGCGCCGGCCAGCACGCGTCGGCGCCGGCCAGCACGCGTCGGTGCCGGACAGCACGCATCGGCGCCGGCCAGCACGCGTCGGCGCCGACCAGCGCGCGTCGGCGCCGGCCAGCGCGCGTCGGCGCCGGCCAGCACGCGTCGGCGCAGTGGCCACCGGCAAGCACAGCGGGAAACTTCCGAAGCTGGTATTTGTGCTGTCGTCGGTGACAGTGCTCTCTGTCGTGAGGAGTGTGTGCAAATGATGCTGACATCGTGTGGTGTTCATTGGGCTCTTGAGATTTCGGGTAGGACAATTTTAAGCAGACGTTGTCAACTGGTTATGGTGGATCTCCCTCATGCCAGTGATGGCCTTGCCTTTGTCTACCTTGTCCTTTGCCTGCCGCCGAGCGCAGCTCTGTGATAATGCCTCGGTCACATATGACGTTGCCGCCACACGGCTCTGCGGTCCGCGCTTTGTAGATGGGATTTCTACAAGTCGCATAGCTTTTCGGGCTGCGGTGGCGGTGTTCACAAGGACGGCCCCGACTTGCTTGTCGGGCCCGCTCTTCTTCTAACACTAATATAGCTCATATAATGTCTTCCTGCCGGCAGTGGATCTGCCTCAGGCGTAATCTCAGGTGTGCCAGGCGCAGTCCATGCAATGGAATCAATGCCGCCTGGACGGTCGGGATAGTGTCACTCCGGGCAATATACATGATCGCACGGCGTGCGATCGTACGCCGTGCGATCTCTTCACAAATCGTACGAGATTCGATGTCGTACCATAAGAGCCCGTACGAACTCTTCAGAAAGATGGTCGTACGGCGGCCGCCAACTAGCCGTCAGGCCATCGTGCGGCAGTCCTAACGTTACTGTACGGCTGTATTACGATATTCAGAATATCGTACGGCCATCTCATGGAGGCAGCAAGACCACCGCGAGGTGACAGTAAAGAGACCTTACGGTTGTTGCGGCTGCCGTACGATATTCCTCGCACACCAGACGGGGTAAAAACCGTGATGTGACCTTGAAGCCACCTCAC